>UESW01002145.1:125347-175834 GCA_900491605.1 Calamus simplicifolius | reverse complement strand
GGCCAAAGAGCTCAGAGTGGAGCGCCTTCGAGCTTTCACCGAATCCCAGCTCATTTCTGGGCAGGTCGCTGGGGAATATGAGGCTTGGGATCCAACCATGTCTCGCTATCTGGGAAGGTCCTATCGCAGTCCTCGTCCTTTACTCACTTCAGTGTCAGTTATATCCCTAGGGGCAAGAACGCCAGAGCCGACGCAGTGTCCTGATTGGCCACCTCGGCTGATGGGATCCTAGGGAGAACGTACGTGGAGCATCTAGAAGCTTCGAGCATCGACACTACCGAGGAGGCCCTATCAATCGGCCGAGAACCCTCGTGGATGGAGGCTTACGTTCGGTATCTCACCGATGGCACTCTCCCTGATAATCCCGCAGAAGCCAAGCTGCTTAAGAGGCGAGCCCCCAAGTTTCTGATATTAGACGGGCGCCTGTACCAAAGATCCTTCTCCTACCCACTCCTCTGGTGTGCCACTTCGGAAGATACCGATTACATTCTGCGTGATATCCATGAGGGTATTTGGGGAACCACTTGGGGGGCAGGACACTGGCGTACAAGGCCCTGCGACAAGGATCATCGAGCAAAGATCACTGAGCATAAGGTCAGGACCTTCTTTTGGAAGTCCATCATCTGCTGCTTCGGGTTACCTCACACCCTCGTCATCGATAACAGCCGGCAATTCGACAATGCCCCTTTCAGAGAGTTATGTGCTGAGCTGGGCATTCACCAGCGTTAACCTCGGTTGGCCATCCCCAAACTAACGAAGCGGCCGAGGTAACCAATCGCACCATCCTTCAAGGGCTAAGGACACGGTTGGATGATTTCAAAGGAAGATGAGTGAGGAGCTTCCCAATGTGCTATGGGCCTACCATACCACGCCTCGTATCCCCACGGGGAGACCCCCTTCAGTCTTGTGTTCGGCTTGAGGCCATTATCCCAGTGGAGATCGGCCTCCCGATCCTGCGGATGGAGTCATATGATGAGGACGATAATGCGACTCGGCTGCGAGCCAACTTAGACCTGATCGAAGAAGCATGCGACCTAGCACGCCACAAATGGAAGTTTATCGCCAGAGAGCCGCCAGATACTACAACACATGCGTCCTCCCTAAAGCCTTCTTGCCAGGAGATTTCGTCCCCAGGAGAGCCGAGGTATCAAAACCAATAGAGGGAGGCAAGCTGTCCTCAACTTGGGAAGGCCCCTACCGAGTCACTGAGGCCCTTCATCGTGGAGCGTACCAATCGAGAGTCTAGATGGGAAGCCTCTTCCTCGCACTTGGAATGCGGACAACCTCCGCCGATACTACCAATGATGTACATGATTGGATGATCTTAGGTTTGAATACCTCATTCTCTTCTTATTAAAATAAAGAAGTTTGTATATCTCATGTTTCTCTAATGAAAAAGTGTTCGAGTGACTTGACTTCCTAGCCCAAGCCAGAGCTCGGCTCGGCACTCAAGCCCGAGCTCGGCTTGGCACCTCAAGCCCGATATACCATCAGCACTCAAGCCGAGATCGGCTCAGCACCTCAAGCCCGATGTACCATCGGCACTCAAGCCGAGCTTGGCTTGGCACCTCAAGTCCAATGTACCATCGGCATTCAAGCCCGAGTTCACCTCAGCACCCCAAGCCCGATATACTATCAGCACTCAAGCCCGAGCTCGGCTCAGCACCTCAAGCCCGATGTACCATCGGCAATCAAGCCCGAGTTCGCCTCGGCACCCCAAGCTCGATGTACCATCGGCAATCAACCCGAGTTTGCCTCAGCACCCCAAGCTCGATGTACCATCGGCCCTCAAGCCCGAGCTTGGCTTGGCACCTTAAAACCGATGTACCATCGGTCTTCAGGCACGAGTTCGCCTCGGCGCTCCCAGCCTGATGTGCTATCAGCATTCGAGGTTTGTGATCGATTGGGCCTTCGAAGCTCGGTTACCTGACCCCAAGGTTCTGCCTCCTCACTGGCCCTAAGTTGTTACTTCAACCCCAGGCCGAGCTCGTTTCCAGTTCGCTCGATCTTGCGAAGGCAATGTTTTAGTGAAACTAAACATGCATTAATTGATGCTAGGTCTAACACTTCATCAAAATCAACACTTTTCATTGCTCTTTTGAAAAGGGTTACAAAATGCCGACCTCAGTCAGACATCAGTACAGAGATAAAAAAAAACGAAGGAACAATATAAAAGGAGGGGAATATGTCTACTCGGGCCTCAGTCGGCCCGCCGTCGGTCGGCTCGTCGTCGATCGGCCTTGGAGATGCTGCCGACTCCTCCGACACCTCGTTTGGCTCAAGATCAGAGGCCTGAGAGGCCATGGACTCGGCCGACCTTCTCCTTGCCATCCCTAAACCCGAGGAGATAGGCGCTAAAGGAAGCTTCAGCCAACTCTTCCACGAAGGCAGTGCTCTTTCGGAACTCGTCCACTGCCTTGGCTGCCTTCTCTTCATTGACGGCAGCCTTCCCTTCGGCCATGGCTACTTTCTCCTCGGCTACCGCAACCCTCTCCTCAGCAGCCCTGACCTCCTCTTCCGCCCTACGGACGGCTTCCTCCAGTTTTGCCCCATGGGCGTCGGATTCTTGGGCGACCTCCTCGGCGGGGAAGCCCGCTTCCCTGCCGCCTCCACCTTGATGCCGAGGGACTAGATACGCAAGTCCTGAACTCTGATGGTTGCCTCGGCGACCTCTAGGCATCTCCTCAGATGCTCGAGCTTGGACTCAACCTGACGTTTGACCCCACCGAGCTCCTCGGCTCACTCGACCAGGGCTACTACCAGGGCCCCCTCGGCCCTCTCCACCTAGGCCCGCATCTTGGTGGCCTCTCACTGGGACTGGTGGAGCGCTTCCTCGGTCTGAGCAAGCATGTCCCTCAATGCCACGAGGGAGTTTTCCGCCTGCATTAGAAGGCCATCGTCAGTAAACAATTGGAAAGGAGCAAGAGCAACGTGTAAAGAAATAACTACAGCACTCACCCATATTTGAGCCGAGAAGGCGTCCTGGAGAAGTGACGCAACCCCTCGGCGGTGGAGCTCTCTCTGATACTCGGGCGGCAGATCTAAGCCACTAGTTGCTCGGTCTTCAACCCCTGGCTCATCGGTGACGATCTGGAGGGGAAGGCCTCGGGCTCACCCTCCCTGTTGGCCCCGTCCTGGTGGGATGCTCCCGGGGCCACATCAAAGGTCGACCTCTCCTCTTCAGCCTATAGACCTGCCGACGCTTGGTCTCGCTCAGCCTGGGCCCCAAGTGGAACTCCCTTCGGGGTTGGCTCGGTCTCGGGGTAAGATGGCCCTGCGTCCGGAAAGGTTGGCTCCTCGGTTGGGGGGTGGCTTCAGTTTGGGGCCCCTCGGGAGGCATGTCGGCGGTGAGATCGATGGGGACGACTGGCTCTTGGCTCCCCCGAGGTCGTTCATGTTGCCCTCGGGGTTGGCAGATCAACGGGGCCGGGGTCGGAGAGCGAGTTGGAGATCGGGGAGGGGTCGGAGACCGGGGCCTCTTCCTCGACGGCTCAGCATTACGGACGACCTTCTTCTTCTTAACTACGACCCTCCTCACCATACGATCTGGGGGCTTCATAGCTGCACAAATCAAAGTCGGTTAAAAAAAAAAAAGGAGAAATGGAAGGGGGGCAGTGAGAGGAGGGCGTCTAAGGCTGCTCACCGCCGCTCGGGAGCAGGCCCGCGAACTGGAGGTTATCCTCTATCAGAAGCTGGTTACACCGAGGAATATCGGCCGTCTGCAACATACCGAAGGCCTCCTTGTCCCTCGGAGTTACCAGGTGATTCTGGTTCGGCCCTACATTTGGGTCCCCCCAACTCGGCCTCCCCCCTTCGAGGTCGGCGAAAAAGAACCGGGTCTTCCACCCTTTGACCGAGGTAGAGAGACTAAACTTCAAGGCTCGAGTGGGCCGAGGTTGGAATACCCATCAGCTTGATTGCTGACGGAGGTTATAAAATCTACGGAAAAGGGACACCTTAGGCTCTAATCCATGGAGGCGGCATAGAACAAAGAAAGAACAGAGGGTTCAGACGGAATTCGGAACCAATTGTGATGGTATTAGGGAATAGAAGTCAAGAAGGTTAGCAATCAAAGGATGAAGAGGCAATCAGAGGCCGGCCTTGAGAAAGGCCTCGTACAAAGCAACCCTCCTAGGATGGGAGGAGATTACCCTATCATTCGGAGTAGGGGCATACAACCGAATGCTATCTGGGATCCTATAGATGGCTCTAATCCTAGCCAGCTCTTGGCCGGTCATGGTTGAGACAACCCTGTCGGGAAACTTTAAGGAGGCTCTACGGGTTCCAGCGGCGGCTGGATGGGTCCTGGTGGGGGCCCGACCGATAACCCGCCGCTAAGACAGAGGAACCTGATCCTCGAAGGAAGAGGACCAAGAGGGGGTGGGAGATGGAGAATCCTGCATGTGCAGGGAAGGAAAATAGCCCTCGGGGAGGGCAAAGAGGACCAAGAAGGTGAAGAGGACTTGGAAGAAGGACTGACCTGGCTAACGGGGAAAAATGGCAGGGAGGACGGCAGGATCGGGAAAAGCTCAGGGAGAAGACTATTCTGGGAGTAGTAAGGCAACAGATTTGGAGTGTTCCCCCTGTTATAGCTCCCCTCGAGTCATCCCGCCTAAGCTAGCATGCCACACGCACGCCTCCTGCTAGGGGGACGCCTCGGCAGTCGTTCAGCACTAATAGCAGGATATCGATAACGTCAGCCTAATGATGGCGATGATAGCCATTGCCTTTCCAAGAAGGATCCTCACACATCCAACGGTGCAGATCAGCAGGCGCGGCAACGCTACAACATCCCATGCCACTAGCACTAATGAGTCTTCGCGTCCTGTGGACACGTGCCCCTGTTGCCATTGGTGGCCAGACTGTATCAGCAGCTGGTCGAGCTCACATCCCTTTCGGTAGGTGGGAAGTAAACCTGCACCACCTTAGGGGTGGTGGGGCATCTGATGTGGCTGATCAAGCTTTGTTAAAGCTAACGAGGCAAGAGCCTAACAAGAAGTTCCCCTCGGCCTCGGACCTCCAAGTCCCCCTCGGCCTTGGACCTCCAGGTTCTCCTCGTCCTCGAACCTCCAGAGTCCCCTCGGCCTTGGACCTCCAGGGTCCCCCTCGGACCTCCAGGTTCTCCTCAGCGTCAGACCTCCAGAGTCCCCTTGGCCTCGGACCTCCAGGTTCCCCTCGGCCTTGGACCTCCAAGGTCCCCCTCGAACCTTCAGGTTCCCCTCGGCCTTGGACCTTCACGGTTCCCTTCCACGTGGCCCACTAGCTCTCTGCAATCTTCACATAGCCCAACAGTCTTTTGCAACCGCCATGTGGCCCATTAACTCCCAACGATTACGGATGATGGGGTGTAACAAATATGGCCAAACCCACTATCGCCTGTACGGGCACCACTTTCCGAAAGCATGCAAAAAGAAACTTTGGAATAGATATAAAAGGGAGAGTTAAGGTTTTTCCTAAGGACAACTTTTGAAAACTATTTTTCAAAGCACTAACTTGGCCGTCGGAGGGTCCTCGCCAGAACCCACCGATCCCTGAGGACTTTCTTGCAGGATTCCCGTCGAAGAGGTGATACCAGGAGCTCCTTCGTCACCTGGCGTTAAGAAGACGTGCTTTGGTAACAACACTATTCTTTAATATATTAGCACTGCAAAATTATTTGTTTTAACTTTCTTGAATTTCAAATATTTATCTTAAGCTCGATTACTTATGGCTTTAAGTTTATTCCATGATTTCCGAAACAAATTGTTGTTTAAGATTCGAGATGCGGATGATTGAAAATCTATATGAGCTTTGCTTTTATAAAATTTGATTGATCTTCATGTTGTTCAAAATGAAGGCCAAGTTGTCGAAGTACTTTTTTTTTTTTTTGGGTCTATGCAGCATTTGCATTGGCGAGAGATCCCAAGTTCAAATGGGAGGACCATCCATCTCGTTTATGGTAGTGCTCGTCTAATTTGTACCTCTTTATACCCAATAAAATCTCAGATAATAATATGACTGAAATAGATAATAATATTTTTTACTCTTAATCATAAGATGGCTTAAAACAAGATAATATGGGCCGATCTGTGTGGTGTCAGATGGTTTCATTCGATTTAGATTCATTAACTCACATCAAATCGAGCTTCAATATTTTACTACAAGATTATCGGTATAAAACGGTATGATTGGCCAGTATGTGTCGGTGGAATAGCTCTTACCGCTGCCGCATGGGAATGAATATTACATCCATTATGATAGAACTTTTCGAAGCGTCCAGCACGTCAATCGTTAGCTACGCTAATTTACGGTGGCAAGTTCCTTTCTGCTGTGCCTTTTGGCACCGATTTTAAAAGAAAGGAATGAAATCTCATGTTTTTGTAAAAGAGGTATAAAAGTGAAAAACATCATTTGAAATGACGTTTTTTACTGCCATATCCACTCACTTTCATCACGGAGAGGATGATGGGGCAGAAGAAATCACCACTTGGAGTGGCGATTTCAGTCTAAATGAAATCGCCATCAGCTTAAGTGGCAATTTCAGCTCAGAAATCGCCACTCCAAGTGGCGATTTCACTTAGCTTGAAATTGCCACACGAAGTGGCAATTTTCTCAGGCTTTAAAGCCCGAGGGCCTGATCGAGGCTTCTCTTCCCGAGCGGTAAAGATTCCTCCCTTCTCCCTACTCCCCAGCGACCTCCCCCTCTTCCCGAGTTCCCAGGCCTGCTCGCCGGCAAATGCCCTTTTTGAGTGCAGCGACCTTCCCCGCCGACCTTCCTCACCGGGAAGCATTCAGAAGCATTCCAGGTATTTTCTTTTTTCTTTGTTCTTTTTTTTTTGGTGGGGAAGTGCGGGTGTGTGTAGAGGAGGAAGCAGACAAGGACATAGTGTTGATGAGGAAGGGCTGAAAAGGAGAACAATAAAATGGGATCATGCATGTTACAGAGTTAATAAGGGTTTGATGAATTTACACCATCATTGATGGATACAACCTATTTGATCTAGATCTCTGGTCCAATACAGAGAATCAGAGATAGATAAGAATATATGAAGGACATGTTAGTAATATATAATAATAATGCCATATTTACTAAAGATGTGAGCTTTCATGCCAAGCAGGTTGGGTAAGTGTGGTGTTCTAAACTCAGCTTATGCCTGGCCCAATCTAACTCATATCACATTACATGGGTCCAAACCTAATCCAAACAAGGCTTGGCAACCCTAAGGGTTAAGCACAATATTGACACTGTATCTAAAACATCATGCAAAATAAAAGTTGTCTATCTTTTAGTAAAAAATTAAGGTCAAATTTGCTAAGACATAAAAATAGTTTTGCAAGTATCAGAACAATATCCTACATATGAAGCATGGTACGCCATGTTGGTCTTCATAAGTGTGTACCACACATCATATCATACCATACCGATGCAGTAGAGGGGCGCACTGATACTTAGTCAAGGATTAGGAATTTTACATAGGATATTTTTTCTTAGTTGATTCCACATGTACTCTTTATTTTAATAAATACTTTAGTCCTACTATCGCTTTGTAATTAGCTAATAATTCTTTTAACTTGTTTTGTCAGATTATCAAGACATGGCTCATAATGTTTTAGATTCAAGGCCTCGTGATCCTAGTGTTCTCACTTTGCAACAGTTGCATAGATCAACCAACATATTTCAGGGCGAGGTGTGTATTATTGATCGATGGTCCTTAATTAATTTACATGTTTTATGTTAATGCGGATGTATCATTGAGTATTTTTTTTCAGGAGTTACCGGTTCTTAGATGCCGTCAGCATGACGCACATATATGGAAAGAGACACCAAAAATGTCACACCCATGAGTGTAGTACTACCTAGATCATGTCGGCATGTTTGGCATATATTGGATTGGCTAGATTTGACTGGATGTTGGCCTTATTTTTGCACTGGTTGAGAGATGGCAGCAAGAGACTCACACATTTCATCTACCTTTTGGTGAGGCAACCATTACACTAAAGGATGTCAGTATTTTGAGTGGCCTCCGATGGTTTCGCTGTTACTGGGTTAGATCCGCACCATACCATTCTGAAATGGCAGGCTATATTTGGGAGGTTATTTGGTGTTGAACCTCCTGTCGAAGCATTTTCGAAAGGTCATTTTCGTTTAGCATTCTTCGATCAATTTTATCGTGACCTTCACTTGGATGAAGATGTGGATGATGAGGTTGTCCAGCAGTTCGTGAGGGGACAACTTCTTCGAATCATTGGTGGAGTGATTCTTCCTGATACCTCTGGTAATTTAGTGAAGTTGATGTACGTGCCATTTCTAAAAGACCTGAAGGCATTTGCCGCTCTTAGTTGGGGATCGGCAACACTGGCTAGTTTATATAGAGCACTATGTTGTGCAATGAGCCCTACCCAGTCAGACATCGAAGGATACCTCCCATTGCTACAAGTAAACACTTTATTCTTATGTCTGAGATCGAGGTAATTTTAATAATTCTTTTAACATTTTGAATTATCCAAACATGCAGATTTGGGCATGTGAACGATTTCCTATTTTTCATCCCACGAGACTCGAGATTCCGGAGGCTAGACCTTCGGATGCCGATGATGATTGGCACTTAGGTGCACCGTGGGGGTATAGATGGCATGTAAGATATAACATGAAAAATATTTCAACCCATACACTACGTGCTTATAGGGACCAGTTGGATGTGTTGGATGATAGTGAACAACGGGTATGTCATGTTGTAACAAAAAATTCAATTATATCGATTAATTATGTTGATTATGGATTAATAAAATTTGGATGATAAATTTATTTAATAATATTTTAAAAATTAAAATGATGCTTAATGAACGGATGAAAAGCATTATAATATTAATTTATAAGAATAAAGAAGATATTCAAAATTATTATAATTATCATATATCAAGCTCATGAGTTATGTTATGAAACATTGGAAAGAGTAATTTCATGTTGAGCCCCAATGTGCACGTAAGGGCTCGGGTCAACGGGAGGATAGTGCGGGCCTTGGTTGATACTGACGTGATGCACAATTTCGTAAGCCAAGAAGCGGCGCACAGATTGGGACTAGGAGCACTTTCCAAGCCTTATCAGGTAAAGCTCGTAAACATCGAGGAGATGGAGTCTTAATTTGGTCCAAGCAGAGGCCACAATGGAGGTGGGCTCATGGCGAGGGTGCTGCAGCATGAAGGTTTTGCCACTCGACAATCTTGACATGGTGTTAGGCATGGATTTCTTCATCAATGCCAAGGCCAAGGTTATGCCTCATCGCGGAGGCATCCTGATCCAAAGATGTAGACGTCCTTGTTTTGTGCCAGCAGAGGGGCAAGGCAAGACAGCACAGGGTTGGGGCGAAGTGCCCCACCATTAGACTTGAGGTTGCGCGGCGACCTCGCGCCTAGGCGGTAGCGCACGCAGGCACTAGGGTGACGCATGTGCAAAAAGCTTAGGAATGTCAACCTGCAGCAGGAGGCAGCAAGCGAGATAGCTCGGTGAGAGGGCTATCCAACCGGGAAGGCATCAGTGGGTGCACGTGGAAAGCAGTTGCATTTGGATCTGAGAGACTTTGACTAGAAGGGTCAAGGTATGCGGCGGCGAGGTGCACCATTCAGCCCTTCCACAACTTGAGGATTACAAGGTGTTTTATGCAAAGAAGAAGACCCTTCCACAAAAGAAAAATTGGTATTAAGATGGAAGGAGAAAAGGATAAAGATAAAGATAAAGAAAAAGATCCCTTGATTTGTTACGAATGCAAAAAGCTGAGACACTTCAGATCCGAATGTCCTCAACTTAAGAAGGGATACAAAAAGAAAAGGAAAGCGTATGTTGCAACTTGAAGTGATAGTGAAGAATCTTCATCCGAAGATGATCAACAAGAGGTTGTCAACATATGTCTCATGGCAAATAATAAAGATAAGGCATGTCTTGCAGCTAAAGGATAAAAAAGAAATGGTATCTTAATAGTGGCTACTCAAGATACATGACGGGTGACAAAGATCAATTCATCCCCTTGAAGCTAAAAGAGGACTTTTGAAGATAATTGTAAAGGCTACATCATGAGCTTTGGTAAAATTCAGATCACTCCATCCATTTCTATTGAGAATGTTTTATATGTAGATGGATTAAAAGATAATTTAATTAGAATTACCCAATTGTGCGATAAAGGTTTCAAAGTTTCCTTTGAAGCATCTATCTGCATTGTGTCGAATCCCATTGACAATAGCATTATATTTGTTGGATATAGAAATGGTAATGTATGCTTAATTGAGTACGAGCCATGTCTTTATAATTTGCCTACAACTTGAGTTGTAGAAAGAAAAATAGGACTCTAGAAGACATGGCCCGTACCAAGCTATGATAAAAAAAACCTCAAGTTGTCCGAGCATTATAGTGCTCAGGAAGTTTGGGAGCTGAAGGTTGTCAATTGAGGTGTGCATCAAATTTATTGCACTAGTGTTGTCACACTTAATTGGTGTTTTATCAAGTGTTATACTATAATCCTCAAGTTGTCGCTTAATCCAAAGAATTTGAGCACAGCAACTTCCAGTTGCAACATATTCAGCTTCAGCAGTTGATAATGCAAATGAATTTTACTTTTTGCTAAACCAAGAGATTAAGTTACTGCCCAAGAATTGGCATACACCAATTGTGCTTTTCCTATCTAATTTACAACCAGCAAAATCAGAATCAGAATATGCAATCAAATTTAGTGTTGAATCTTTAGAATACTATAATCCTACATTTTTAGTTCCACTTAAATATCTAATTTTTTTTTACAGCAATTAAGTGAGATTCTTTAGGATCAGATTGATATCTAGCACATAAACATACACCAAACATAATATCAGGTCTACTAGCTGTTAAATAAAGTAGAGAATCAATCATACATCTATAATGCTTTTGATCTACTTTCTTACCATCTTCATCTTTATTGAGTTTGCATGAAGGACTCATTGATGTGCCAAGAGATTTAACAGATCTCATACCAAACTTCTTAAGAATCTCCTTAGTGTATTTTGTTTGGTTGATGAAAATTCCTTCTCTTTCTTATTCTTAATTGATAATACCCAGATCTCAGATCAATCTTTGAAAATACTGCTGCCCCCTACAGCTGATCAAACAAATCATCGATCCTCGGCAATGGATAATTGTTTCTAATAATTACCTTGTTCAACTGTCTATAGTCTATACACAACCTCAAGGTACCATCCTTTTTCTTCACAAACAACACTAGTGCACCCTATGGCGATATACTGGGTCTAATAAACCCTTTATCCAATAATTTCTGTAATTGACCTTTCAATTCTTTCAATTCAGCTGGAGCCATTCTATAAGGTGCCATGATTATTGGTCCGATATCTGGAACTAGATATATGCTGAAATCGAATCCTCTGTCAGGAGGTAACCCTATCAGCTCCTCAGGAAATACATCTGAAAAATCCCTTGCCACAGGGATATCCGCCAACTCTAAACCATTGCCCTCTAGGCTCACTGCACAAGCTAAATAGGCTTCATATCTTTTTGCTATCATTCTATTGGCTGGCAAAGCTGAAATCACTCCTGAGGGCAACCCCCTCCTATCATCAATGAAACAGACCTCTCTATCATCAGAAGTTTGTAACATCACCTCCTTTCTCAAGCAATCTACTCTGGCTCTATGCATAGATAACCAATCCATCCCCAAAATGGCATCAAACTCTTTCAATCTCAAAGGAATCAAATCTACTGCTAATTTCTGATCCTCCACAGAAATATCACAGCCTCTATACACTTGGTTTGCTATAAAAGGCCTCCCTACAGGCATAGATACTACCAACTAGCTACCCAACTAGCCCACATCTCTAACTAGATGCTTATCAAACTCACATGAGATAAATGAATGCGTAGTTCCAGAATCAATTAAAATATAAGCATCATGATTATCGATGGGTAGCATACCTATCACCACATCAGGATCAATCTGAGCCTCCTGCCTGATCATGGCAAACACTCTGGCCTCAGCCCTTGAAACACTGGATGACCCTCCTGGCTGATTAACATTACGCCCCACCTGACTGGCTGAAGCCGCAACACCACTGTCACCCCTTCTACCAGGCTATCCTCTTGGCACTACTGGCCCCTGGGGAAGCCCACCAGCCTGCTGCCCTCTCCCAGGGCAATCTCTCTTCAGGTGACCTAGATCACCATAAATATAACATCCCTTATTGCCCCTATTACACTCTCCTAAATGAAGTCTTCCACATATATTACATGGAGGTATATTTCTCCCTCCACTAGAAGGACGACCCTGCTCTCCTACATCACCAGACACCATGCTGGTGGCAACCTGAGGCACACCCCCATAAGGCTTTCTTTGGGCTCGGATAGATGCTGACACAGATACTGATCCCCTGCCCAAATTACCAGGGGCTCTAAAACCAGAATAAAATTGTCCAATCCTCTGGGGTTTCTTAAATGGTTGAGTCCCTTCCGGAGCAGAAGGATAATTAGGAGCACTTCTTTTCATTCTATCTTACCTCCTACTCATATATTCTTTTTCAATCTCCTCAGCTTTGAGTGCTCCCTGCACCAACTCAGAATAACTATTATAGGTATGCATATGGATCTTGGCTTTAATAGGGAGATTCAATCCATCCTGGAATAGTCGATACCTCTCCCTCTCATCAGCCACCAAGGCCCTAGCAAACTGAGATAACTCAACAAATGTGGCTTCATAATCTTCCACAAACATCCTCCCTTGGGTTAGACTAAGGAAATCTCTCCTCTTCTGATCCCTATAAATCTCAGAATAATATTGCTGATGAATTTTCTTCTAAAATCTTTCCATGACAACTCCACTCCCTGGGGCTGCCTGTTATAAATAGATCTCCACCAACTCTGGGCTCTACCCTCCAACAAAAAGGTGGAATACTTAACCTCTTCTCGTCAGAGCATCCCATCACATCAAATACTCTCTCGATCCTCTACAGCCATGCCCCGGCCTAAATAGGATCAGTAGTTCCCTGGAACTCTAGAGACCCTAACTTTCTGGCTCTTTCCACATTCCTTACAACCTCCAAATTTTTAGCTAAAAGGCTGAACTAGCACCCACAGTTGCTACCACAGCCTGAGTAATCATGCTTACCAGCTCTGGCATACTAGGCCCCTAAGTCTGTGCCCGAGATGGGTCCACTGGCATAGGGGTAGCAGACTGAGAAAAGACTCTAGCATCTGCTCTAAGATGCCCTCACTCTAGCCTTATTAGATACTGGTTCTGTGGAATCACTAGAAGCCATTCTACCAATTTGACTTCTTCTAACTGACCTTCTAGGTTTACTTGACCTTTTCTTCTATCCCTGCCTGAGGATTGCTCTGTCTCTCTAGATGCCTTTGTAGTAATCATCCTACAAGACATTATTCATTACATCAGTTTCATCATTCAATAGCTACAATCATAATTATTCAATCATCCTAGACTCATATTCATACTTATTTCCCCTAGGACCTAATAACCTAGGGCTCTGATACCAAAACTTGTCAGCTCCCCCTTCTCTCTGGGGCCACTGACAGCACACCTGCACACCTGTAGTAATTGGATAGAGTTTTATTAGTCTTTATGTAGCGCTCCATAAAGAGCTAGAGAATCCCAAAAATTATCATAAGTGGCAGACACTCAAAAACATATCCTGTTAAAAAAAATTTTATTATCAGCTCAATTATACATGCACATCACTCAAATCAATACTAAGCATCAACCTGTTCAGATAATATTTTTCATAACATTCCTCAGACAGTTTACAAGATCACACTCATGACAATCGACATCAAAAATTAGTACATACACCATACTCATAATTTTCTCCAAAACATAAGTCTCATATTCATATCCAAAAAGGTATGATACATCATTACATCTTACGGTACACATACACATATGCAATATACAAATATCATCCCACCCTATCTCAATATACATGGCTATCTTCTATACACCCTTGCATCCAAGCAAGCTTCACCAGCTAAGGGTATGGTCTTGCTTATCCTGTGATCCTGGCAGAAATACTCACTGATCTGAAAGTAAATTTCAATCATAGAGGGATAAGACCTAAGTCCCAGTGACTGGATAACCATCTAACTATGAAGAAATAGAAAACCATAACCTCAAATTTTCAACCATTTGCTGATACTATATAGCTTGTACAACTCAAAGTATATTTTTAATATGATATCAAATAAAGTAAAATGTAGCTTATTCTTCAAATAATATACCAGTACTGAAATACTCTACAATAACTTTCCACTAAAAGATAACTCATTAAGATAAAAATCATGCATTACAATATGAAGATATACATTCGTTATTTACAGCCCAGACTTTCTTTATAAAATTCTTAGATTCCCACTGGGATATGCCTGCCCACTAGCATCTCATATAAACTTTTCCTTTTGGGATAATTACTTGGCTCACTGGCCCTTTTTAAATCACAACATATACTTTTAAATATCATGCTACTGGGCTTCCTCTAAGGTACCACCCAACAGTCGCCCTCCTGCAGGTGTACTCTAATCGGGTGCGTGATTAACAATAGGATCCCCGCATAAATAGCATCCCTTAACTGTGCGGTTCATCCAAAAAAGTGCTTTGTTCCTTAACCCTGGAACCTCGGGTTTTCTCTCTGCCCCCACGGGCTATATATATAACCAACTCCACTGAGCTATGATTCATGTCCCCACAGACTGCTTACAACTGTCCCACTGGCTTGGTCAAGCGTGCAATCATCCTTGATTCCGGTTCATCGTATGATCGATTCGTAAGGAGGTGCCGGCTCAATAGTAGTGTGCAATGCTCATGCTACAGTACATCTAAAGGATGATTAGTCCCATAGCTTCCTGATGCTCAGTATGATACCTACATCAAAATATATCATTTGTAAAGCTTTATCATGCAAATATGCCATGTATGCATCAACCATCCCCTCATCGAAACTCTTGCTTATGTCTTTATGCTTAAAACTCATGCTCAAAACTCATGTATCAGAATATCATGTACTAGGTTCTCATTTCTCAAATTTAAAATATACACAATACTCTACTAAACATAACATACCACAACTAGGTATTAGTCTTATTATACTAGCTCAAATCAACTTCTTATTGCTAGATGAGAAACCCACTCACCTTAGCAGGTTACTCCTCAACTGGTACTCAACTCTGGTATTCTGACTCCCTGGAATAACCCTCTTGACCTACGTCAACATACAAATACGATAGCTATTAGGATTAACTTCACACAAGGTTTTTTCATGAAACTATGCATGCATATATGATCTAACTTCTAATATCTCATTATTTTCTTTCACCCTTTCTTTACTCAAGATTTCTTCCACTATTGCCTCAAAATATAAGAGTCTAAGAAAATTTAAAGTCACGCAAGATCTAAGGAAGCTATAGCTCACCTGAAGCTAAGACAAATCCCAAGCTTTTCTTTCCTTTCCTCTTTCTTTCTCCTTTTCTTCTTCTTTCTCTTCCTCTCTTTTCTTCTCTTCTTTTTCTCTTTCTCTTTCTTTCTTTTCTCAGGCTGAACCCACGTTTTTCTTTTTCTCTAATGACTTGAGGACCAAGTCATGGGTAACTTAAGGGCTAAGGCATGCCAATTTTCTATTTTATCCTCAAATACTCTTAACGCATGCTTTTTGAAAAACACGTGGCTCACTTATAACCATGATATTTTGCCCTTAGATTTTCTTTTCTAAATTACCCTTAGCACAATTAGCAATTGACATTGGAGCCTTTTCCAAATTTACCCCTGATATAGCAATTTTTTTAATCGATTTATTGCCCAGATTATCATTTTTTATTTAAATCGATAATTTTATATAATATTTTTAAGAAAAGACCTCATCAACTTGAAGAGCTCAATTTTAAAAATCCAACAGTTCAAACGACACTCAAATCGGACTTAAAATAGAATAAATATGAAATTTTTAAGATTTAACCTAGAAAATCTGCCGTCTTAGTGTTGGCTCAACAGATTTAGAGTCGGCTCCCAAAAAATTAGAGTCGGCTCCTAAAATTTAGAGTCGGCTGTAATACACAGCAGAAATGCTAACCTTCTATTTTTCCAATAGAGTCGACTCTCCTTTCTGCATGTGTTGACTCTAAAGCGTGCTAAAGTTTAAAACATGCCAGAGTCAACTCCACTTCAATTAGAGTCGACTCTAATTACTAAAAATCACTTAAGGATAAAACTCAAACTAAACTTAATTTTTCTTGTGATTTAAACCTATTAAAACTTAAATCTCTTAATTTCTTAAATCAAACTCATTAGCACTCAAAAATATACTCATTTACTCAAAATTTCTTCTTTTTACATTTATCAAATGGCCAACATGCCCACACTTTCATTTCAAATGAAAAATGCTATTAATATTACCAATAAATTACAAGGTTTTTAGGATATTACATTACTCATTCAAAATCATAAAAAAAATCGAGCTTCATCTTGAGTCTCGCTTTAAGTGTCAATTTCACCACTTAGAGTTGACTCCTACGTCAAGAAGCCAACTCCGGCACATTTTGCCACTTTTGGCATGTGCTCAAGTCAACTCTTGCAGTAGCTCGAGTTAACTCGGTAAGAGAGATAGAGAGACTGCATTTCTATAACAAGCTCGAGTTGACTCCTGTAGGGTCTCGAGTTGTCTCGGTCAGAAAGACAGAAAGACCTCATTTCTGTGACGAACTCAAGTTGACTCCTATAGAAGCTCGAGTCGACTTAGTCAGTTATATAGAGAGTTGCATTTTTTATGTTCAACTCAAGTCAACTCCGGCATTAGTTCGAGTTGACTCTCGAAGAACTTGAGCTGACTCCTAGCAAAGCAAGAGACGACTCCTCCACGAGCTGACACTTGACTTTTTGGACAACTCATGTTTGAGTCGACTCAAGGTTTATTCGAGTTGATTCGAGCCTATCAGGAGCTGACTTCAGAACTATCAGAGATGGCTCCAGAACCTGATATTTCTCCAATAGACTTCAACAGCTCTTTTTCTATTCATGCTAAACACTCTTCCAACTACAAATAGTGACTAGTTTTCTTATAAAAGTGGACTTTTTAGACAACTCATGTTTGAGTCGACTCAAGGTTTATTCGAGTTGACTCGAGCCTATCAGGAGCTGACTCCAGAACTATCAGAGATGGCTCCAGAATCTGATATTTCTCCAATAGACTTCAATAGCTTTTTTCTATTCATGCTAAACACTCTTCCAACTACAAATAATGACTAGTTTTCTTATAAAAGTGGACTTGAAAGATGATTATAAGTAAAAGCCTTGGATTGATTCAAAAAAAGGAGGAAGATGAAAAGAAATAATAAGAAAAAAAGTTTAAATTTCAGAAGCCCTAGAGTGAAAACAAAGGCTGAGAAAAATCCCAAGAATCTGAAGCTAATCTTGATGGATTTTCATCAAATTAAAGGGAGAAGAAGAGAGCCCTAATTCTTCCAAAGCGTCAATGTCAAAGAATCTTTCAAAGCTTCAAGCACATCTTGAGGAAGATTAAATTAAGAAAAAAAAGAAAAAAGAAAAGAAGAAAAGCTCAATTTTAGAAATCTTCTAATCAGGCTTTTTTTTTCTATTTGATTACATTGTTCTATTTGCTCATTTTGGAGCTTTATTTTTGTTGTAACTAAACTCTTTATTGCTTTTATAAGTTGATTCAATCAGGGATTGAATCAAAGGGGTAGTTTGGCCTTATGCAAGCTAGAAGGCTTGTGAGAGGTTTTGTGTTGGTGATCTTGTGAAAACCAGCTGAGTTTGTTGTGATCCCAGGGTAAAACAACAAGTTTGAATTGTGGCTTTTAAAAAAATTCCGTTGTAATCAAAGAGATTATAGTGTGGCCAAGAGATCCTTGGAAGTGGACGTAGGTGTAGTTAACACCAAACCATTATAAAATCCTTATGTTTGTCGTGCTTGACTATTTTCTCTTTCCTTTATTTGCTATACCCTTCTTGGATTATATCTCACTGCACTCACACTTCTTCATTCACTGCACATTAGCATTACTTATTTAAATTAGTTTAAATTTTTTAAAGAACCAAATTCATTTCCTCTCTTAAGTTGCCATTTGAGCCAACAATTGGTATCAGAGCTAGTGCTCATCTTCTTTGACCTAACCATCAAGAGCTAAAGATTTAAATGGCAGCTCAAGCTGGTTCTTCTTTTTCTGAGGAATAATTCACTAATCCTCCTTCGTTGTTTAATGGCACAAACTATTCATATTAGAAAACAAGAATGAGAATATTCATTCAAGCTATGGATTATGATTTGTAGAGTATCATTATCAATGGTCCCAGTAGGCCCCACACTCAGTAGATGGCACAATTATTCCTAAGCCCAAAAGAGACTAGAATGAAAATGATAGAAAAATGGCTCAGCTAAATGATAAGGCCATAAATTTTTGTACTATTCTTTGGATGTAAATGAATTCAATAGAATATGTACTTGCATCTCATCCAAGAAGATATGGGATAGGTTGAAAGTTACCCATGAGGGTACCAACCAAGTTAAAGAGTCTAAAATTAATATGCTTGTGCATAAATATGAACTCTTTAACATGGAACAGAATGAATCCATCACTTGCATGTATGCTAGATTTACAGATATAGTGAATGGATTAGAAAGTCTTGGTAAGATAGGCTTAGCAAAATTTTGATAGATAATGATTTTTTTAGAGGTAATGTTGACAAAACCCTATTTTTAAAAAGAAAGAAAAAAGATATACTTGTTGTACAGATATATGTAAATGATACAATATTTGGTGCTACTAATAACTCTATTTGTCAAGAGTTTGCTGAGTTGATGCAGGAAGAATTTGAAATAAACATGATGGAAGAACTGAATTTCTTTCTTGGACTCCAAATCAAACAAGAAAAGAAAGGGATTTTCATCAACCAAACAAAGTATACAAAGAAAATTCTCAAAAAGTTTGGTATAAAAATTGGCAAACCCCTCGGCACACCTATGAGTCCCTCATGCAAACTTGACAAGGATGAAGATGGTAAGAAAGTAAATCAAAACTTTATAGAGGTATGATTAGATCTCTTTTTTACCTCACTGCTAGTAGACCTGATATTATGTTTGTTGTTTATATATGTGCTAGATATCAATCTGATCTTAAGGAATCACACTTAATAGCTATAAAAAGAATCTTTAGATATTTGAGTGGAACTAAAATATAGGATTATGGTATTCTAGAGCTTCCATATTTGAATTGATTGCATATTCTGATTCTTATTTTGCTGATTGTAAACTAGATAGGAAAAGTACCAGTATTGCATGCTAATTCTTAGGTAATAACTTAATCTCTTGGTTTAGTAAAAAGCAAAATTTAATTATAGCTAAGAGTTGCTATGCTCAAATCCTTTGGATTAAGCAACAACTCGAGGATTTTGGCATCACTCTTAATAAAATTCCTATAAGATGTGATAATACAAATAGAAATTAGACATCATTTTATAAGAGAATATATTGCTAATGAAGATGTGTGTCTTGAATTTGTTAATACTAAAAATAAATTGGCTGATATATTTATAAAACCCTTAAGTGAAGATAGATTTTGTTATCTTAAAAGAGAATTAGGAGTTTATGATCCGTTAGAATAGTTTGAAACTCCTAAGGAAGGCTATCTATAATTCAATCAAATTTCATTGAAAATCCTTTCATTTTCTAAGGAAAAGCATCTAGATATTTGAATTCATTGATCCCTCATGCTTTAAAGACAAATTATCTAGAATTTTGAGCTTGGCTTGACTTGTTTTAGCTTTTAAAACTCTTGATATTCTGCTGAAATTGTCCTTGAGCCGACTCAAGATTTTATCAAGAGTCGACTCGATGGCGAGTCAACTCATGCAGAAGCAGGAGTCGACTTGAAGTCATTGAGCTCTCTGTCCGCTCGAATGGGAGTCAACTCGAGTATCTGCATGAGCCATCCTGATTTAGAGCGCTAATTGTATTCTGGTTGGCTGAGGATGACAAGAAATGCCTTAGATGCAAGAGGAATCATGATGAGGAGTGTCCATTTACAATATTTTGAATGCAGTATGAGAGGATACAAAGCTGTTGCTTGTCAATACAAAAAGGAGAAATAAGCTGCCACTCAAAATAAAGAGAAACCAAAACCAAAGGCTCAAGGAAGAGTTTACACTCTTACAATAACAAGATGCTTAGGACATGCTATGATAACATGTATCATTCCTATATTTGATGCCTATGCTTTAACACTATTTGATACTAGAGCTACACATTCATTCATACTTGCTACCTTTGTCAAAAGACATAACTTGATTGTTGAGCCTAATGATATAGAAATATACGTGGTTACTTGTGCAGGAGTTACATTAAACTCTAATACTATCTATAATAGTTGCTCCCTTAAAATAGGAGACAAAAAACTGCTGGCTAACTTAATCATCTTGGGAATGCTAGATTTTGATGCCACATTGGCGAT
This sequence comes from Calamus simplicifolius, assembly GCA_900491605.1. Taxonomy (NCBI): domain Eukaryota; kingdom Viridiplantae; phylum Streptophyta; class Magnoliopsida; order Arecales; family Arecaceae; genus Calamus; species Calamus simplicifolius. The sequence goes on along the minus strand of UESW01002145.1, from coordinate 155,361 downwards.
GGATTGGTTGGTTATCTATGTACCACACCTCAATCGATTGTCAAAAGAAAACCATAAGCTTTCAAATGCTAAGGGAAGCAGAATTCAAATACATTAAAAGCACAAAAAATTCTCCCTCATGAATCATATCGGCATTACAAGCTAGAAAGATGGGTTGCAAGGGTTATTTGGCCACCATCCAGGATATGCAACATGAAGAATTTGTGTTGGAATACATTTCCATAGTGTGAGAATTCCCTAACATATTTCTAGAAGAATTGTAATTAATGACTACCATTGGATCAAGAGATAGAATTTTCTATTGATCTAGTACCCAGATCGGGACCAATTTCTAAAGCCTCATATCGTATCGTCCCAACTGAATTTAGGGAACCCAGAGCAGTTGTAGGATCTTCTAGATAAAGGATTTGTTCATCCCAGTGTATCCCCATAGGGAGCTCTGATATTATTGTAAAGAAGGAGGATGAAAGCATACAAATTTGCATTGATTCTTGAGAGTTGAATAATGATTATAGAAAATAAATATCCATTGCTAAGTATAGATGATTTATTTGATCAATTAGAAGAAGCATAGATTTTCTCAACAATTAAACTTCATTCTTGGGTATTACTAGTAGAAAATTAAGGCAGAAGATATGTCAAAGACAACATTTCGTACATGATACAATCACTATAAGTTTTTGGTTATACCATTTGGGTTAACAAATGAACCGACAACATTCATGGACTTAATGAATGAAGTATTCAAGCCTTTAATAAACCTTTATCGATGACATATTAATATATTCCAAAAGTAAAGAAGAACAGATGAGCATTTGAGGGACATTGTACTGCTAATCTTAAGGGAAAAGAATTTTTTTTGCAAAATTCAAAAAATGTGAATTTTGATTAGATAAAGTGGTATTTCTAAGTCGTATCATCTCTAATGATGGAATCTCGATGGATCCAAAAAGATTGAAGCCGTCATAAAATCGATTAAATCAACAAATATCACTGAGATACATAGCTTCTTTAGGTATGTTAGGATATTATTGAAGGTTCATTGATGGGTTCTCTTACATAGCAACACCATTAACTAGATTAATATAGAAAGAAGTCAAGTTCAAATAAACCAAGGAGTGTGAGAGAAGTTTTGAAGAACTAAAGAAAAGATTAGTATCAACATCTATTCTTACCACATCATTAGGGGACAAAGGTTATACCGTATATAATGATGCTTCTAAGAAAGGTTTGGGCGTGCGTCCATGTAGCATGGCAAAGTTTTGCCTGCGCTTTTGGACAACTTAAATTTTATGAATANAAAAACATCACTTAAGGATAAAACTCAAACTAAACTTAATTTTTCTTGTGATTTAAACCTATTAAAACTTAAATCTCTTAATTTCTTAAATCAAACTCATTAGCACTCAAAAATATACTCATTTACTTCAAAATTTCTTCTTTTTACATTTATCAAATGGCCAACATGCCCACACTTTCATTTCAAATGAAAAATGCTATTAATATTACCAATAAATTACAAGTTTTTAGGATGTTACATTAATCATTCAAAATCATAAAAAAAAATCGAGCTTCATCTTGAGTCTCGCTTTAAGTGTCAATTTCACCACTTAGAGTTGACTCCTACGTCAAGAAGCCAACTCCGGCACATTTTGGCACTTTTGGCATGTGCTCGAGTCAACTCTTGCAGTAGCTCGAGTTAACTCGGTAAGAGAGATAGAGAGACTGCATTTCTATAACAAGCTCGAGTTGACTCCTGTAGGGTCTCGAGTTGTCTCGGTCAGAAAGACAGAAAGCCCTCATTTCTATGACGAACTCAAGTTGACTCCTATAGAAGCTCGAGTCGACTTAGTCAGTTATACAGAGAGTTGCATTTTTTATGTTCAACTCAAGTCAACTCCCACATTAGTTCGAGTTGACTCTCGAAGAACTTGAGCTGACTCCCAGCAAAGCAAGAGACGACTCCTCCACGAGTGACACTTGACTTTTTGGACAACTCATGTTTGAGTCGACTCAAGGTTTATTCGAGTTGATTGAGCCTATCAGGAGCTGACTCAAAACTATCTGGCTCCAGAACCTGATATTTCTCCAATAGACTTCAACAGCTCTTTTTCTATTCATGCTAAAACTCTTCCAACTACAAATAGTGACTAGTTTTCTTATAAAAGTGGACTTTTTGGACAACTCATGTTTGAGTCGACTCAAGGTTTATTCGAGTTGACTCGAGCCTATCAGGAGTGACTCCAGAACTATCAGAGATGGCTCCAGAATCTGATATTTCTCCAATAGACTTCAATAGCTTTTTTCTATTCATGCTAAACACTCTTCCAACTACAAATAATGACTAGTTTTCTTATAAAAGTGGACTTGAAAGATGATTATAAGTAAAAGCCTTGGATTGATTCAAAAAAAGGAGGAAGATGAAAAGAAATAATAAGAAAAAAAGTTTAAATTTCAGAAGCCCTAGAGTGAAAACAAGGCTGAAAAATCCCAAGAATCTGAAGCTAATCTTGATGGATTTTCATCAAATTAAAGGGAGAAGAAGAGAGCCCTAATTCTTCCAAAGCGTCAACATCAAAGAATCTTTCAAAGCTTCAAGCACATCTTGAGGAAGATTAAATTAAGAAAAAAGAAAAAAAGAAGAAAAGCTCAATTTTAGAAATCTTCTAATCAGGCTTCTTTTTTTCTGTTTGATTACATTGTTCTATTTGCTCATTTTGGAGCTTTATTTTTGTTGTAACTAAACTCTTTATTGCTTTTATAAGTTGATTCAATCAGGGATTGAATCAAAGGGGTAGTTTGGCCTTATGCAAGCTAGAAGGCTTGTGAGAGGTTTTTTGGTGATCTTGTGAAAAAGCTGAGTTTGTTGTGATCCCAGGGTAAAACAACAAGTTTGAATTGTGGCTTTTAAAAAATTCCGTTGTAATCAAAGAGATTATAGTGTGGCCCAAGAGATCCTTGGAAGTGGACGTAGGTGTAGTTAACACCAAACCATTATAAAATCCTTATGTTTGTCGTGCTTGACTCTTTTCTCTTTCCTTTATTTGCTATACCCTTCTTGGATTATATCTCACTGCACTCACACTTCTTCATTCACTGCACATTAGCATTACTTATTTAAATTAGTTTAAATTTTTTAAAGAACCAAATTCATTTCCTCTCTTAAGTTGCCATCTGAGCCAACAATTGGTATCAGAGCTAGTGCTCATCTTCTTTGACCTAACCATCAAGAGCTAAAGATTTAAATGGCAGCTCAAGCTGGTTCTTCTTTTTCTGAGGAATAATTCACTAATCCTCCTTCGTTGTTTAATGGCACAAACTATTCATATTAGAAAACAAGAATGAGAATATTCATTCAAGCTATGGATTATGATTTGTAGAGTATCATTATCAATGGTCCCAGTAGGCCCCACACTCAGTAGATGGTACAATTATTCCTAAGCCCAAAAGAGACTAGAATGAAAATGATAGAAAAATGGCTCAGCTAAATGATAAGGCCATAAATGTTTTGTACTATTCTTTGGATGTAAATGAATTCAATAGAATATCTACTTGCATCTCATCCAAGAAGATATGGGATAGGTTGAAAGTTACCCATGAGGGTACCAACCAAGTTAAAGAGTCTAAAATTAATATGCTTGTGCATAAATATGAACTCTTTAACATGGAACAGAATGAATCCATCACTTGCATGTATGCTAGATTTACAGATATAGTGAATGGATTAGAAAGTCTTGTAAGATAGGCTTAGCAAAATTTTGATAGATAATGATTTTTTAGAGGTAATGTTGACAAAACCCTATTTTTAAAAAGAAAGAAAAAAGATATACTTGTTGTACAGATATATGTAAATGATACAATATTTGGTGCTACTAATAACTCTGTTTGTCAAGAGTTTGCTGAGTTGATGCAGGAAGAATTTGAAATAAACATGATGGAAGAACTGAATTTCTTTCTTGGACTCCAAATCAAACAAGAAAAGAAAGGGATTTTCATCAACCAAACAAAGTATACAAAGAAAATTCTCAAAAAGTTTGGTATAAAAATTGGCAAACCCCTCGGCACACCTATGAGTCCCTCATGCAAACTTGACAAGGATGAAGATGGTAAGAAAGTAATCAAAACTTTATAGAGGTATGATTAGATCTCTTTTTTACCTCACTGCTAGTAGACCTGATATTATGTTTGCTGTTTATATATGTGCTAGATATCAATCTGATCTTAAGGAATCACACTTAATAGCTATAAAAAGAATCTTTAGATATTTGAGTGGAACTAAAATATAGGATTATGGTATTCTAGAGCTTCCATATTTGAATTGATTGCATATTCTGATTCTTATTTTGCTGATTGTAAACTAGATAGGAAAAGTACTAGTATTGCATGCTAATTCTTAGGTAATAACTTAATCTCTTGGTTTAGTAAAAAGCAAAATTTAATTATAGCTAAGAGTTGCTATGCTCAAATCCTTTGGATTAAGCAACAACTCGAGGATTTTGGCATCACTCTTAATAAAATTCCTATAAGATGTGATAATACAAATAGAAATTAGACATCATTTTATAAGAGAATATATTGCTAATGAAGATGTGTGTCTTGAATTTGTTAATACTAAAAATAATTGGCTGATATATTTATAAAACCCTTAAGTGAAGATAGATTTTGTTATCTTAAAAGAGAATTAGGAGTTTATGATCCGTTAGAATAGTTTGAAACTCCTAAGGAAGGCTATCTAGAATTTAATCAAATTTCATTGAAAATCCTTTCATTTTCTAAGGAAAAGCATCTAGATATTTGAATTCATTGATCCCTCATGCTTTAAAGACAAATTATCTAGAATTTTGAGCTTGGCTTGACTTGTTTAGCTTTTAAAACTCTTGATATTCTGCTGAAATTGTCCTTGAGCCGACTCAAGATTTTATCAAGAGTCGACTCGATGGCGAGTCAACTCATGCAGAAGCAGAGTCGACTTGAAGTCATTGAGCTCTCTGTCCGCTCGAATGGGAGTCAACTCGAGTATCTGCACGAGCCATCCTGATTTAGAGCGCTAACTGTATTCTGGTTGGCTGAGGATGACAAGAAATGCCTTAGATGCAAGAGGAATCATGATGAGGAGTGTCCATTTACAATATTTTGAATGCAGTATGAGAGGATACAAAGCTGTTGCTTGTCAATACAAAAAGGAGAAATAAGCTGTCACTCAAAATAAAGAGAAACCAAAACCAAAGGCTCAAGGAAGAGTTTACACTCTTACAATAACAAGATGCTTAGGACATGCTATGATAACATGTATCATTCCTATATTTGATGCCTATGCTTTAACACTATTTGATACTAGAGCTACACATTCATTCATACTTGCTACCTTTGTCAAAAGACATAACTTGATTGTTGAGCCTAATGATATAGAAATATACGTGGTTACTTGTGCAGGAGTTACATTAAACTCTAATACTATCTATAATACTTGCTCCCTCAAAATAGGAGACAAAAAACTGCTGGCTAACTTAATCATCCTGGGAATGCTAGATTTTGATGCCACATTGGCGATGGATTGGTTGGTTATCTATGTACCACACCTCAATCGATTGTCAAAGAAAACCATAAGCTTTCAAATGCTAAGGGAAGCAGAATTCAAATACATTAAAAGCACAAAAAATTCTCCCTCATGAATCATATCCGCATTACAAGCTAAAGATGGGTTGCAAGGGTTATTTGGCCACCATCCAGGATATGCAACATGAAGAATTTGTGTTGGAATACATTTCCATAGTGTGAGAATTCCCTAACATATTTCTAGAAGAATTGTAATTAATGACTACCATTGGATCAAGAGATAGAATTTTCTATTGATCTACCCAGATCGGGACCAATTTCTAAAGCCTCATATCGTATCGTCCCAACTGAATTTAGGGAACTCAGAGCAGTTGCAGGATCTTCTAGATAAAGGATTTGTTCATCCCAGTGTATCCCCATAGGGAGCTCTGATATTATTGTAAAGAAGGAGGATGAAAGCATACAAATTTGCATTGATTCTTGAGAGTTGAATAGATGATTATAGAAAATAAATATCCATTGCTAAGTATAGATGATTTATTCGATCAATTAGAAGAAGCATAGATTTTCTCAACAATTAAACTTCGTTCTTGGGTATTACTAGTAGAAAATTAAGGCAGAAGATATGTCAAAGACAACATTTCGTACATGATACAATCACTATAAGTTTTTGGTTATACCATTTGGGTTAACAAATGAACCGACAACATTCATGGACTTAATGAATGAAGTATTAAGCCTTTAATAAACCTTTATGATGACATATTAATATATTCCAAAAGTAAAGAAGAACATATGAGCATTTGAGGGACATTGTACTGCTAATCTTAAGGGAAAAGAATTTTTTTTGCAAAATTCAAAAACTGTGAATTTTGATTAGATAAAGTGGTATTTCTAAGTCGTATCATCTCTAATGATGGAATCTCGATGAATCCAAAAAGATTGAAGCCATCATAAAATCGATTAAATCAACAAATATCACTGAGATACATAGCTTTTAGGTATGTTAGGATATTATTGAAGGTTCATTCATGGGTTCTCTTACATAGCAACACCATTAACCAGATTAATATAGAAAGAAGTCAAGTTCAAATAAACCAAGGAGTGTGAGAGAAGTTTTGAAGAACTAAAGAAAAGATTAGTATCAACATCTATTCTTACAACATCATTAGGGGACAAAAGTTATACCGTATATAATGATGCTTCTAAGAAAGGTTTGGGCGTGCGTCCATGTAGCATGGCAAAGTTTTGGCCTGCGCTTTTGGACAACTTAAATTTATGAATAGAACTATCCTACTCATGACCTAGAGTTAGTAGCATTAATTTTTGTTATGAATATATGGAGGAACCTGCAAAATATTTATAGATCACAAGAGTTTAAAATATATTTTCACTCAAAAGGAATTGAACATGAAACAATGAAAATGACTTGAATTACTGAAGGATTATAACTTAACAATTAATTACCATCCTAAAAGTGCTAATGTGGTATTTGATGCCTTAAGCAGAAAGATAACCAGTAACAATACAAAATGGTTCATTTGGTTTAGGTTTAGATTCAATCGACTCAAATCAAATCTTAAACGCTGCTGCTAGGCAATGATTAATATAGAGCATGCATCCATTAGCCTCTATCTTACCTTATTAGAATAGTGCTTTAGGAAGTGAGGAAATCATGTGGCACTACGTGTAATGGTTTATGTTGAGAGGTCCCTTTCTGCCATCAAACTCATAATGGCAAAGAGCTAGCAAATGGCTAGTACAATGAAGAAGAGTGAACAAATAACCTCGTCATAATCTATGATTCTTTTATTGCTTTCGTGTTCATCATCATTATCTAAGAATCCTTCTGTGGCTCCCATGTAACACGAGAGCCAAGCCTTCTCTATAGATAATGTCATATAGTTTTCACATGCGCCACGCTAATGAAAGTAGAGATGCATCAGTCAAAACCTCAAAAACCTCACTAACATGCTGGATTGATGATTAACGTTGTTATAATGCATGAGTTCTTTTGTAGCTTTTGAGAATGACATTGGACTCATGGGATATGTACATTTGAGTTTTTAGGAGGCATATCATTCGTTAAATCCTGAAAAAAATTTGGGGATATATGAGAATATTTTAAAATCCTCAAATTTGGTTTAGAAAGTTTAGACATCTGCCTGGACATTTAATTTGCCTCTAGGTTGTCACCAACATGACTATGTGATTACCATCAATAGGATGGTAATGCATGATTGCCACTTGCAAATTTAACACCAAAATTTTTAAATAAAAAAGCACCTTTAGTAACTTGCATATATATAATTATAAGTTAATTATAATATAGATTATTATGAAAACATATATAACTAATATTATAACTTAATAAGTTATATTAAAATTTTAGTTATTTTAACTATATTTAATATAAATAATAAAAATACTATGTTAAATTACATATAATAATTATTTATTTTAGTATAATTATATTAATATAATTATTATTTTATAATAATATATTAATAAAATTTCATACAATATGATATATTAAATTATATCATAAATTAATATAATTTAATCATATTATTAAATTATTATTATGATTCTAATATTATATTATTATTTTATAATATATTTTTTATAGCATAATAAATAGTACAAATTATGAAATATATATATTTTACATTATAAATATACATTACCACTTTTTAATATAATAAATACATATAATTATTATTATGCTAATATATATAGTTAATTATAATAATTATATATATATTATAATATATTCTATTACTTGTGATATTTATATATTTTATATAATATTATTAATAATAATTTTTATCATATTGTAAAAATAATAATAATATAATTATTAATTTATCAAATGTATATGATGAATAAATATGGAAGAATTAGGGATGATAAATGATAAAAAAAATTATCGATGGAATGGGTTAATAAATTAAAAAAAATTTAGATCTATAAGCTGAGACTTGATTGGTTAAAATTTATTGACTTAGACTCTTTTACGTGGCTCTCGTGTATCAACTATGTGGGAAGAAGAAAAAGCTAATAACATCATTAATTAGAACTTATAAATTCTTTTATGGCTCTTGTGTGTTAAGTACATGAAAGGAAGAAAAGCTAGTAATGTCATCATGATTTATGAATTCTTTTGTGGCTCTCATGTGTAAGGTTCTTGTCTACCATCAAATCATTGATGGTAAAAAGAGTCAGAAAATGACAAATACATTGGAAGAAGAAAAGCAATAATATCAACATGATCAATAAATTTTTTTGTGGCTCTCATATGATAAGTACATGAGAAGAAGAAAAGCTAATAATGTCATTACAATTTATAAATTCTTTTGTGTGGCTCATACAAGAAGAAGATAAGCTAATAATGCCATCATGATTTATATATTCTTTTGTGACTTTCCAGTGCCAAGTACAAGGAAAGGAAAAAAAAAAAGGCTAATAATGCCATCATAATTTATGAATTCTTTTGTGTGGCTCACATGTATCAAGTACATGGGAAGAAGATAAGCTAGTAATATCATCATAATCTATGAATTCTTTTGTGGTTCTCGTATGTTAAGTAAATAGAAAGAAAAAAAAAGCTAATAATTTCATCATAATCTCTGAATTCTTTTGTATGGCTCATGTGTATCAAGTACATGGAAAGAAAAAAAAGCTGGCAACGAATACTTTTGTATGGCTCATATGTATCAAGTACATGGGAAGAAGAAAATCCGGAAATGCCATCATAATGCATGATTTATTTATTTATTTATTTATTTTGTGTGTGGCTCTTGTGTTTACACGAGAGACAAGCATTCTTTGCCAGTAGTATCAGATCATTTTCACACACGCCATGCATATGAAAGTAGAGCTGCACTCAGACATCACACACGGTGGCATAGGCCTAGTAAAGGACAAGTCTATCGGAAAGCTAACGCAGTAGCTGACTGGGTAGCGGCGGCTGTGGCCCATCACGTAGGAGTCTGGACGTAGAATTAGGGTGACCCTTGTCCTTCAGCTCTGAAGCAAATTTTGTACTCTAATATTACTGGGCTGACTCGCACGAAGTTAGTGTGATTGCCCGTTTGTACCAAAAAAAAAAAGGACAAGTCCATGGAGAAAAGACAATAACGTGTTTATAATATATAAGTTCTTTTGTGTTTTTGAGAAGGGAACTAGACTACTGGGATATGGACGCTAGATTCTTTTAGTTCTTCCAAGATAGTGAGGGCTAAGCCTTCTCTAGCAACGTAACAATAATACAAGATACTTCATTTTTCACATATGTATGTGAAAGTAGAGATGCTCCTTCCAGAACCTCACCAACATGCCAGGCCAGTGACCAACGTTTTCATTGCTGTTGCTGCTGAGATCTGTCCTCCGGCTCAGGCGCGATCAGGCTGCAGCATGGGCTCCCTTCTGGGTGGACCTGCAAGACAGTCCTTACGCAAGAGGCGTTGGGGGTGGCCCTTTGCGGAAGACCCTCCGACGCCCAAGTCAGTGGAGACCAGCGATCAACAAATATGGGGAGAAGGATCCCTGAGGAAGAGTTCCTCCGAGCTCTCGTGGGAGCTTTCATGGCGGAGTGTGAAACTGTGAATGAAAAATGGGCATAGAATAGCCGTACCTGAGAGGCTTGAGGGTGGTAGTATTTATAGGCGGTCACCTGACTTCTTGGACGTGCTCTGGATGAGGTCTGAAAGTTGTTGGGATTCGAAACGGATTCGAATCAGGTTGTTACAGGGCCGGTAGGATCCGTATATGGTTAGTTAGAGGATCGACGGCTGGGAGGCGGGGAGAGCTGGCCGATGGCTCGAGACTCAGTGGCCGCATGGTCCCTAGGCCACTATTGTAGGTCCTAGGCCATGTCTTGGTATGATTCCTTGTTTGGAATCTTATTCTGTTACAGTGAATTTGAACTCTCCCACGCCAGATTGCGCAAAGGTCTGAAGTAGCTCGGATCGAATGGCCGAGGAATAGTTTGGCCTTGATGGCATTAGCATAAGAATAGCTCGGGTTGCCGAGGCATAAGGTTGGCCGAACCTGCCGAAGTACAATGTGGTTGGCCGAGTCGGACTTCTGTACATGGCCTTTATGAGGCCATAATTGCGTTGGTGTGAAGGTCATAGCATGGCTGTAGAAACCGAGCTAGAGTGCCGAGGTATGTTGGCCGAAGCATATTACCGAGGCACGTTGGCCGAAGCATATTTAATATACTTCGGCATATTGGCCGAAGTATATTTACCGAGGCATGTTGGCCAAAGTATATTTGCCGAGGCATGTTGGCCGAAGTATGCTTTCTCCTCTCTTTTTATTCCATTAAATGCTGGCCAAGTCATTATGACCGTTTCTGCACCATTAAATGCTCCAGCTTATTGATTTGACGGAAATTAATGAGGGGGCCCTTGGGAGAACCCACGCACATGACGTGGCCCTTTTTTCCCTCTTGTTCTTTTCTTCATTTTGAGGAGACACTTGTTGCTAGAATGTTGCGCCAGCAGGCCAGCTGGCAAGCGGGGCATTTGGACTGGGCGCGACCCCATCGCCGATGTGAGCGGTCAACAATGCAATGACGATTTTACCCCTCATCATTCTCTTTCTTCATTTTGAGGAGACACTTGTTGCTAGAATGTCGCGCCAGCAGGCCAGCTGGCAAGTGGGGCATTTGGACTGGGTGCGACCCCATCGCCGATGTGAGCGATCAACAATGCAATAACGATTTTACCCCTCATCACATGCCCCCCACTCCCTAGTCCGAAGTGTAATTTTAGATATGGGGAGTAGAATTCTGGAGCAATCTTATTTAGAGGACGCGTCATTCGATCCTCTGTAGAGGAAGTGTTTATCTCTGTGTAGGTTAGAGAAAGGCCTGGGCGGCCCTCTTGCTGAAGTAAAATAAGGTGCTTTAGTTGCACTAGAGTGTCCGAGAAATTATCCAGCTGGGACGAAGCTTTAATGCTGTATCACTCGGATTGGCCGAGGCTGCAGAAATATATCACTCAGTCTTCAGCCGAGGCTTTTGATAATAAAAGATGCACTCCGGCTCTGGCCGGGGCTTTTGATAATAAGAGATGCACTCCGGCTCTGGCCGGGGCTTTTGATAATAAGAGATGCACTTTGGCTCTGGCTGGGGCTTTTGATGATAAGAGATGTACTCCAGCTCTGGCCGGGGCTTTTGATAATAAGAGATGCACTCCGGCTCTGGACGGGGCTTTTGATGATAAGAGATGCACTCCGGCTCTGGCCGGGGCTTTTAATAATAAGAGATGCACTCCGGCTCTGGCCGGGGCTTTTAATAATAAGAGATGCACTCCGGCTCTGGCCGGGGATTTTGATGATAAGAGATGCACTCCGGCTCTGGCCGGGGCTTTTAATAGTAAGAGATGCACTCCGGCTCTGGCTGGGGCTTTTTATGACCTGCTTCTCATTGTGACTTTCAAGGAGAGTTATAAAAATTTCGCAGGCCTTTTAAAAACTAAATTTAATTCAATGAATAAAAATGGGTCTAGAAATAGCATACTTTTATGGATGAATTTATTACTCAGTTATTACCGAGCCTTCAGAAATATATCACTCGGTCTTTGGCCGATGCTTTGGAAATTTATTACTCGGTTGTTGCCGAGCCTTTAGAAATATATTACTCGGTTGTTGCCGAGCCTTCTTAAGATGCTACTCTGTTGTAACCGAGGCTTCCAATATTAATTGCTACTCGGTGTTGCCGAGGCTTCAAATAATAAATTACTCGGTGTTGCCGAGCCTTCAAATAATAAATTACTCGGTGTTGCCGAGCCTTCCCAAGATGCTACTCAGGCTTCCAAATATTAATTGCTACTCGGTTGTGACCGAGGCTTCAAATAATAAATTACTCGATGTTGCCGAGCCTTCCAAGATGCTACTCAGTTGTAACCGAGGCTTCCAAATATTAAATTACTCGGTGTTGCCGATCCTTCCAAGATGCTACTCGGTTGTAACCGAGGCTTCTAAATATTAATTGCTACTCGGTTGCTTCAAATAATAAATTACTCGGTATTGCCGAGCCTCCCAAGATGCTACTCGGTTGTAACCGAGGCTTCCAAATATTAATTGCTGCTCGGTTGTGACCAAGGCTTCAAATAATAAATTACTCGGTGTTGCCGAGCCTTCCAAGATGCTACTCGGTTGTAACTGAGGCTTCCAAATATTAAATTACTCGGTATTGCCGAGCTTTCCCAAGATGCTACTCGGGCTTCCAAATATTAATTGCTACTCGGTTGTGACCGGGGCTTCAAATAATAAATTACTCGGTGTTGCCAAGCCTTCCAAGATGCTACTCGATTGTAACTGAGGCTTCCAAATATTAAATTACTCGGTGTTGCTGAGCCTTCAAATAATAAATTACTCGGTGTTGCCGAGCCTTCCCAAGATGCTACTCGTTTGTAAACGAGGCTTCCAATATTAATTGCTACTCGGTTGTGACCGAGGCTTCAAATAATAAATTACTCGGTATTGCCGAGCCTTCCAAGATGCTACTCGGTTGTAACCGAGGCTTCCAAATATTAATTGCTGCTCCGTTGTGACCGAGGCTTCAAATAATAAATTACTCGGTATTGCCGAGCTTTCCCAAGATGCTACTCGGGCTTCCAAATATTAATTGCTACTCGGTTGTGACCGAGGCTTCAAATAATAAATTACTCGGTGTTGCCGAGCCTTCTAAGATGCTACTCAGTTGTAACCAAGGCTTCCAAATATTAAATTACTCGGTGTTGCCGAGCCTTCTATGATGCTACTCGGTTGTAACCGAGGTTTTCAAATATTAATTGCTACTCGGTTGTGACCGAGGCTTCAAATAATAAATTACTCGGTGTTGCCGAGCCTTCCAAGATGCTACTCGTTGTAATCGAGGCTTCCAAATAATAAATTACTCGGTGTTTCGGAGCCTTCAAATAATTACTCGGTGTTTCTGAGCCTTCAAGATTATATTTTACTTGGCGCTGCCAAGGTTCGGAGACCGTTACTCGGTTGTAGCCGAGCCTTCAAGATTATATTTTACTTGGCGCTGCCAAGGTTCGGAGACCATTACTCGGTTGTAGCTGAGCCTTCCCAAGATGCTACTTGGTTGTAACCGAGGCTTCCAAATAATAAATTACTCGGTGTTGCTGAGCCTTCAAAATTAATAACAAACTTCCTCCGGCTTTTAACCGAGGGTTCTGATATGTCACTCGGTCTTGGCCGAGGTTTCAGATAAATAGGAGATGCACTCCGGCTCTGGCCAGGGCTTTCGGTAATAAGAGATGCACTCTGGCTCTGGCCGGGGCTTCCAGTAATAAGAGATGCACTCTGGCTCTGGCCGGGGCTTCCAGTAATAAGAGATGCACTCCGGCTCTGGCTGGGGCTTCCGATAATGAGAGATGCACTCCGGCTCTGGCCGGGGCTTCGGAGATCATTGCTCGGCCCAGCCAAGGTTCGGAGATTTGTTGCTCGGCCCAGCCGAGGTTCGGAGATTTGTTGCTCGGCCCAGCCGAGGTTCGGAGAATAATTGCTCGGCCCTGCCGAGGTTTGGAGAATTGTTGCTCGGTCCAGCCGAGGTTCGGAGAATTGTTGCTCGGCCCAGCCGAGGTTCGGAGATTCCCTGCTCAAATAGATAACTCGGTCGTACCGAGGATTGGTAAGCAGCATCTATTTTCTTCATGATTTTTGGTGATATAATTGTGGTGGTCATGCCATGAATCATGAAAACAATATGCTGACAAAATTTAAGAAGGCGGGCCCGTAGAAGGCATACCCTATTGATGATATTTACGGAGGTTGTCCAAATCCCACATCTGAGGGATGGATCTTCCGCTTAGATCTTGCAGCTTATAGGCACCGGATCCGATGACTTCCGCCACTTGGTAGGGGCCTTTCCAGTTTGGAGCTAGCTTTACTTGCTCTAACGGTTTGGAGACGGATGCTTTCCGAAGGACAAGATCACCGGGCGAGAAAGATCTCCCTTTGACTCTGGAGGCGTGATAGCATCCGCGGATAGGGGGGTCCTATCTCCACGGGGATGATAGCTTCTACGCCGAAGGCCATCCGGAATGGGGTCCCGTATGTAGGAACTCTCTGGGTGGTGCGGTGGGCCCACTGGCCGAGGCTGAAGCTGACCGTCGGACTTTTGTGAAGCATGGAGTTAAGAACTCCTTGTCTTGGCTTTATGATGCCATCCTTCCTCACGCAAAAGGTGCCTTGGTGCGCATAGCGCAGTTATAGAAGCTGATCTATTATGCCAAGGCAGGGAGAAGGTGGAGATGGCGTCAAGTCGTGGCGAGAGGACACCGGAGAGATGGATCAGGCCCACCGAGATCTGGGGAGATCCTTATCGCAGCCCCCTTGCGGACTGGTCTGACCTCCTTAGGTCGATATGGGGGGTCCGCAACTCCATGCAGACCAGAAGAAGAAGTGGCCGGAGAAAGAAGAGCTGTGGCCTCTTCGAGAAGGCATGGAGCAGGGGCAGCTATAACTGGATGGGGAGCTGTAAGGCGCTCATGAACCAGACAGGTCAGGGCCTGGACCTGCTGGACCAGTGTGCCGAACTGGTCCTGGGTTTTAGAAGTTACCCTTTTCTGATTAGCCATTGGAGAGGTTCTCTTCCAGATCAAGATCCTTGTCTCCTTTCTTCAAGTTTAATGGGACTTGAGGCCCTTCCTCTAGCGCCAATCTGTTGCTGCTGAGATCTGTCCTCCGGCTCAGGCGCGATCGGCTGTAGCATGGGCTTTGTTAGGGAGATTGTTGAGAATTGGTTGCCCCAATCTTATTGATTTTGATGATTACTAAAAGCCATGAGTATATTAAAAGATGCAATGAGTTTATTTACTAAATGAATTTATTTAGAACAATGAATGAGAATGTTAAAGTATAACTTTAATCAATTTGAAAGTAACTTCAAGCTCCTTGTTTAAGCTTTCAAAAAGAAATTTTATACTTCATATGATAATCAATGAGTTTTTGGAACATTTCTTGAATTGATTCCTAATGTCAATTTTATTATATTCAAGTCAAAATAATGATTTAAAATGAATCTGGAACGAATTTAAAGTCAATCAGAAAATTCTCTGATTTTTGATACATTCCGGAGCCGACTCTTGAGTTTCAGAGTCAACTCCACTCAGAGTACAGAAATGACTGTCTGTCTCGAGTCGACCCATGTGATTTCTTGAGTTGACCCCCGATTCTGTCGAGCCGACTCCATGACTGTGTGAGTTGACTCCGCTCAGACACCAGAGGTGTGTTTTTCTGTGCATTTCGCGAGTCGACCCCCAACTTTTCATGAGTCGACCCCCGACTGTCAGGAGTCGACACTTTATTTTTGATGAGTCGACCCTTAGACTTTCTGACTATTTCTATTTTTGGTATCTCGACTTCGAGCCGACTCGCGGAAAGTAGGAGTCGACTCCAGCAAATCTGGGCGAGATTTTTCCGAATGCCAACTCAGCGTCAACGGTAAGATTTTTAATTAACGACTATTTTTCTTTGTTTCTAACGGCTATATTTTTGCAGAATCTATAAATAGAGAAGCCGTTTTCAAATCAAAGAGAGACAAATAGAGAGATATTCACTTCAAAAGAAAAGAAGAGAAAAAATCAGAAAAACAGAGCTTCAATTGAAAAAATTTGAGATTCAAAATAGAGTGAAAGAAAGAGTGTGAAATCAAAGGAAGCTCCTTCTGTGCTCAAGCTCAACAATCCAAGGAAGCTTCAGAAGAAAATCCAAGAGCTATTCAAGAGCATCTCAAGTGATTTTCAACACTCAAAGAGAAGAGGAAAAGCTTAAATCAACTCCAACGTACATTCCGTGAAGAATCCGAGCTGAGGCCCGATTCTACACTTCAAAAGAGTTGAGGAAAATAAGAAAAGAAGAAAAGCTCAAAAGCCAACCATCTGCAAATCAGGCTTTCCTAAACTTTATTCTTATATTTGTTTCTGCTCATTGAGGAGCTTTGTAACTGAAAAACAATATTTATTCTTTGTGTCTAGTTCAATCTGGGGGATTGAACTAGTGGAGGTAGTCTTACCTCGGTACAAGCTTGGTAAAGCTTGTGTTAGGGTTTTTGTGCTGGTGAGCCCTTGAAAACCAGCTGGGTTCGTTGTGATCCCGGAAAACAATAAGTTTGAGTTGTGAGCTTGTAAAACAACTCTGCTGTAATCAAGGAAGATTATAGTGTGGACCCAAGTGAATCTTGGGAGTGGACGTAGGTGTTGGATACACCGAACCACTATAAAATCCTTGTGTTTATCGTGCTTCCATTGACTCTTTCTCTATCTCTGTTTTATTCACTGCACTTTGTATTTACATTGCTATTGCCTTCATTCATCTTAAGCAAACGATTTTAAAAGACTAATTTTTTAAGAACCCAATTCACCCCCCCCCTCTTGGGTTGTCATCTGGGCCAACAATTGGTATCAGAGCTAGTGCTCATTAGATTTTGATCACACGATCAAGAGCTAAAGTTCCAAATGGAAACACAAGTTGGATCATTTGCTGAAGGTCATTCTACGAATAGACCTCCACTGTTTAATGGTTCAAATTATTCATATTGGAAAGCTAGAATGAGGATATTCATTCAAGCTTCTGATTATGAGCTATGGGGTGTTATAATCAATGACCTAGTACACCCACACATGTTAGATGGCACTATTGTTCCTAAGCCCGAAAGGGACTGGAATGATAATGATAGGAAGATGGCACAGCTCAATGCTAAGGCCATGAATGTCCTATATTGCTCTTTAGACGCTAATGAATTTAATAGAATCTTCACTTGTAATTCCACAAAGAAGATTTGGGATAGATTAGAGGTTACCCATGAGGGTACCAACCAAGTAAAAGAATCTAAAATTAATATTCTTGTTCATAAATATGAATTGTTTAGCATGGAACAATCTGAAACCATTGCATGCATGTACACTAGATTTACAGATATTGTAAATGGTTTGAAAAGTCTTGGTAAGACATATACTAACTCTGAACTTGTTCGAAAAATTCTTAGGTCATTACCAAGATCATGGGAAGCAAAAATGACAGCAATCCAAGAAGCTAAGGACCTCAACACTTTACCCTTAGAGGAGCTTCTAGGATCTCTTATGACCCATGAGCTGACTATGAGGCAGCATGTAGAGGAGGACACAAAGAAGAAGAAAGTGATTGCCCTCAAAGCTGCAAAAGAAGAAGAGAGCAGCAGTGATGATGATGATGATGATGAAGAAACTGCTCTCTTAGCTAAGAAATTTAAAAGATTCATGAGGAGAAAGAAACCCTTCCACAAGAAGAAATTTGGAACAAAGTGGGAAGGAGAAAAGGATAAGAACAAGGACAAGGACAAAGAAAAAGAGAAAGACCCCTTGACTTGCTATGAGTGTAAAAACCGGGGCACTTTAGAATGAATGTCCTAAATTGAAGAAAGCCTACAAAAAGAAAAAGAAGGCTTATGTGCGACTTGGAGTGACAGCGAGGAATCTTCTTCCGAAGAAGAAGAACAAAAGGAAGTTGCAAACGTATGTTTTATGGCGGACGACAACGATGAGGTAAGTTCCGAAACCCTTGCGATGAATTTGCTTTTGATGAACTATTTGATGCTTTTAATGAACTTGTTGGGGATTTCAATTTTGAAAAAGAAATACAAATTTTGAAAAATAAAAATTTAACTTTCATTAAAGAAAAGGAAAATCTTAATAATGAAGTTAAGAAACTTAAAACTGAAAATGAAATTTTGGTAAAAGAGAAAGAATTAATTACAAATGAAAATAATAATCTAAGGAAAGAGGTTGAAAAACATAAAATATAGTTGATAAGTTTACCTTAAGTTCAACTAAATTAGACATGTTGTTAAATAGTCAAAAAGCAGTTTTTGATAAAGCCGGATTAGGGTATAACACTTTAAGAAAACAAAAATCACTAAAAAATATTTTTGTGCGTGCTGGCCAAAGTAATTTTACATGCTTTAAATGTAATCAAAAAGGACATAAATCATATGAATGTAAAATTCTAAAACCTAATAAAAACTTAAATGTTAAAGGGAAGAAAATATGGGTTCCGAAAGGAACAATTTTGTTGCTACTAACCATGAAGGACCCAGAAAGCTTGGGTACCTAAACATAAAGTTTGATATATTGCAGGAATGTCTTGTGGCCAAAAGATCAAAGAAAAGTGGTATCTTGATAGTGGCTGCTCAAGACATATGACGGGTGACAAAGAAGAATTCATCACCCTTGAAGAAAAGAAAGGAGGAGTTGTTACATTTGGCGACAATGGCAAAGGCCAAATCTTGGGGTTTGGTAAATTCAAATAACTCCCTCCACATATATTGAAATGTACTTTATGTTGATGGTTTAAAGCATAACTTAATTAGTATAAGTCAATTATGTGATAAAGGTTTTAAAGTATCATTTGAATCTTCTATATGCACTGTTCTAATCCCATTGATAATAGCATTGTTTTTATTGGAAATAGAAATGGCAATGTATACTTGATTGATTTAGACAATTTGTCTACTAGTAATCATTGCTTAGTTGCTAATAATGCTAATATGAATGAGATTGGTTGGTTATGGCATCGTAGATTAGGTCATGCAAGCACACACCTATTTCAAAACTAATTAGAATGGATTTAGTAAAAGGTTTACCTAAACTAGATTTTGAAAATAACAAAATATGTGATGCATGTCAATTTGGAAAACAAACTAGAAGTTCTTTTAAATCTAAAAATTGTTTCAACTTCTAGGCCATTAGAGCTACTTCACATGGACCTTTTTGGACCAACTAGAACCACAAGTCTAGGAGGAAAGAAATATGGTCTTGTGATGTAGATGATTATTCTAGATTCACTTGGGTAATGTTTTTAGCTCACAAAGATGAGACTTTCTCGATATTCTGAAATTCTTCAAGAAAGTCACAAATGAGAAAAACACTACCATAGTGTCTCTAAGAAGTGATCATGGAACTGAATTTGAAAATCACTTATTTGAAAATTTTTGCAATGAAAATGGTATTAATCATAATTTTTCTGCACCTAGAACCCCACAACAAAATGGAGTAGTTGAAAGGAAAAATAGGACTTTAGAAGACATGGCCCGTACCATGCTATGTGAAAGCAAACTCCCAAAATACTTTTGGGCGGAAGCTATTAAACAGCATGTTACATCTTAAATAGAGCCTTAATAGACCAATTTAAAGAAAACACCTTATGAATTATGGAATAATAGAAAACCCAACATTAAATACTTTCATGCATTTGGTTGTAAATGTTTCATTCAATAATGGTAAAAATAATTTAGGAAAATTTGATGCTAAATCTGATGAAGGAATTTCTTAGGATATTCAACAACTAGTAAAGCATATAGAGTATTTAACAAGAAAATTTATTGTTGAAGAATCTATTCATGTAGTTTTTGATGAATCTTTAGCATCAAGTTCTGAAAAGATTGATGATGAGGAAGATACAAACTTAATTGAAAAGATCTTGAAAAATTAAATATTGATGTATCTTAGATCATGAACAAGAAGCTAAAGATAATGATTCACCTAAGGATGATGTTACTAACACTAATCATAATGATGTAGATCTTCCTAGAGATTGGAGATATGCTATAGTCATCCTAAGGAATTGATTATAGGTGATCCATCTCAAGGAATAAGAACTAGATCATCTATGAGAAACATTATAATCATCTTGCATTTGTATCTCAAATTGAACCTAAAACTATTGAAGAAGCTGAAAAAGATAATAATTGGATGTTAGCTATGCAAGAAGAATTAAATCAATTACTAGAATAATGTTTGGACTTAGTAGAAAGACCTAAAAATCATTCTGTTATAGGATCAAAATGGGTATTTAGAAATAAATTAGATGAAAATGGCATAGTAATTAGAAACAAAGCTAGATTAGTTGCAAAAGGATATAATCAAGAAGAAGGAATTGATTTTGATGAAACTTTTGCACCTGTAGCTAGATTAGAAGCAATTAGACTATTACTTGCATTTGCATGTCATATGAATATCAATTTATTTCAAATGGATGTTAAAAGTGCATTTTTAAATGGATTTATAAATGAAGAAGTTTGTGAACAACCACCAGGTTTTGAAGATCATGAATTTTCAAATCACGTTTTTAAATTACACAAAGCATTATATGGTTTGAAACAAGCACCTAGAGCTTGGTATGATAGATTAAGTAAATTCTTAATTGAAAATGATTTCATAAGAGGAAATGTTGATAAAACATTATTTTTGAAAAGAAAAGTAAAGATTTATTAGTAGTACAAATATATGTTGATGATATTGTTTTGGTGCTACTAACAATCTTTATGTCAAGAATTTGCTAAGTTGATGCAGGGTGAATTTGAAATGAGCATGATGGGAGAACTCAACTTCTTCCTTGGACTCCAAATCAAACAAAGCAAAGAGGGAATCTTTCATCAACCAAACAAATACAAAAGAACTTCTCAAGAAGTTTGGAATGGAATCAATCAAACCCCTTGGAACACCAATGAGTCCTTCATGCAAATTGGATAAAGATGAAGAAGGTAAGAAAGTTGATCAAAAATATTATAGAGGTATGATCGGATCTCTTCTTTACTTAACAGCAAGTAGACCAGATATAATGTTTGCTTTGTTATGTGCTAGATTTCAATCTGAACCTAAAGAATCACACTTAATTGCTGTTAAAAGAATACTTAAGATATTTAAGTGGAACTAAAAATGTAGGTTTATGGTATTCTAGAGACTCAACATTAAACTTGATTGCATATTCTGATTCTGATTATGCTGGATGTAAATTAGATAGAAAAAGCACAAGTGGTGCATGCCAATTCTTAGGAAGTAACTTAATCTCATGGTTTAGCAAAAAGCAAAATTCGGTTGCATTATCTACTGCTGAAGCTGAATATGTTGCAGCTGGAAGTTGCTGTGCTCAAATCCTTTGGATTAAGCGACAACTTGAAGATTATGGCATAACACTTGATAAAACTCCTATAAATGTGATAACACAAGTGCAATAAATCTAACTAAAAATCCAATTCAACATTCAAGAACAAAACACATAGAAATTAGATATCATTTTATAAGAGAACATGTAGCTAATAATGAAATTTGTCTTGATTATGTTAATACTGAAGAACAATTAGCTGATATATTTACAAAACCCTTGAGTGAAGAAAGATTCTGTTATCTTAGAGGAGAGTTAGGGATTTGTGATCCATTAGAATGAATTTGAAACCCCTAAGGAAATTTTATCTAAAATTCTTTCAAATCCTTGATCTTTAAGGAAATCTTATCTAGAATTCATATCTAATTGATCTATTAAATTCCAATGATTATTTTATCAATTTTAAGATCATTATCCGGACACATTTTAGATTATTGAAACTTTATGTTTTTTGCTCTGAAATGGTCTTGGAGCCGACTCGGTGAGTATCGGAGTCGACTCCAGTTTCTACTGAAACTCTTGAGTCGACCCCTTCTCGGTGCGAGTCGATTCCACTTCGGGATAGTTTTCTGTGACTGTCCGGAGTCGACCCCTCGCTTTGCGGGAGCCGACTCGAAGGGTCCCAGGTCGATTTATCTAGGGCAGAGTCGACTCGCCGTTCATTTCTATCGTTTCAATATCTCCAAATACTCTCTCCAAAATTCTTCCAGACCTTCCAAATCCTCAAAATCCCTAATTAACCTTCCAATAGATCAATGGCCCCTAAAACTCGAGGTTCTAACCTTGGTGCGGCCGAGTAAAGAGGAAGAGAGCGGTGAGGAAGACCGTGAGGCGACCGTTCGTGAGCCTTCACCAAGCACGGATTCAACCTCATCCTCCTCGACCCCTAATGCTTCTCCATCTACGGCTCCATCACAGGTAGATAGGCTTGCTGATAGGATTATAACTACCGGAGGAAAGTAGATTTTGAATTGTTTGAGGCTGAGGGATTTCTTTTGGGAAGACAGTTGATTGAGATGGGTTGGGAAAAGATTTGCTCCTTAGATTGTCCTACATATCCCGCCCTTGTCAAGGAATTTTATAAGAATCTATCTAGAGGAGATAATGGTCTTATAAGCATTGTGAGAGGAAATAGAATTTCAGTGACTGTAGAGCTGCTTTCAAGATTGTTGGATCTACCTATGTCGGGTACATCTACGTTTTCTTCTGAGGACATATGCCCAGCTCTTTCTAGACTACTTAACCAGGAGGTTGTCGGTTTTGAGGAAGTTTTTGCTAATCAGTTATCCTTAGAACTGAGACTGCTCCACAACATCTGTAGTAGAATCCTTTTTCCCAAGATTGGGCGGTTTGATTATGTGTCAGAAAGAGATATTTTTGTATGGATGCAATTGTGACGGGTAAACCATTAACCTTCCAGTATGATTATGGTATATTGCCGATTGTGGAGGTAAGAGAAAATCAAGTTTGCCCTATGGCATGATCCTCACTAAAATTTTTCAGAGCCAAGGGATTGTCATTTCAGATAGTGAGCCTATGAGGAACTTGAGACACACAGATTTTACAGTTTGGCCACTATACATAGGATGGGTTTTGTTAAGAAGAATGGAAGATGGGAAAGGAAAGGACTGATGGATGATAGAGCGGATGCTGAGGCACCGGGACCATCGGTTAGACATTCTTCGCTGCACCTCCGAGCTCTCCTATTTCTGCTCCTGCTCCTACCCCTGCTCCGTTGTTTGATCAAGCATCATCTTCATCGGTTGGCTTCACAGAACTTCAGTTAAGGCAACTTAAAGGCCTTCTTGATGATCAGTCAGAAAAATTAAAATCAGAGTTTGAAAACAAGTTTATGAATCTTCAAGGAAACTCTTTACTCTTTGGATGACCGAATCCAAAATTGAATCAACTTAGAATTCATCAGAGTCTTTAAGTGGAGATCTAAAGAACATATTTGAAGAACTTAAAGATTCTGCGGAGATGGCGAAACATATTCAAAATGCAATGCTGAGCTCCAAGATAAAATTTTGACTGCTTGCACCTTTGTTGATGAAAGACTGAAAGACTATGTGAAGATCAAACAGATGGAATGAAAATATAATAGATCATTTGACTAGGATTGTTAGGACTCACTTTTAATGTATTTACTTAGTCCTTGCAATGTATTGAAGTTAATGTTATGTTTTACATTTTGACACTTTGATGTAATGAATTGTCTATTTTGAATACTCAATGTATTTTTTCTTTTATCAATGAATGAATGATTTTGTTAAATCAAATCTTGAATGAATGAATGAATGACTATGTTTATGATCTCTACCTTTTTGTTGATAACAAAAAAGGGGGAGAGTTTTATAGTTTTATAACTGTATATGCATATGGGAGAAATTGATTAATCAAATGATATTAAAATGATTGAATGAATGAAATAAATAATTGGATGAATGATTTATTTAAGTTTCATAGGGGGAGCTACCTCATTCAGGGGGAGCCTAAGCCTAACTATGAAATAAAATAAATTCTCTAATCAATCATGCATAAACTCAATGTTTTTGTCATCATCAAAAAGGGGGAGATTGTTGGGAGATTGTTGAGAATTTTGCCCCAATCTTATTGATTTTGATGATTACCAAAAGCATGAGTATATTAAAAGATGCAATGAGTTTATTTACATAATGAATTTATTTAGAACAATGAATGAGAATGTTAAAGTATAACTTTAATCAATTTGAAAGTAACTTCAAGCTCCTTGTTTAAGCTTTCAAAAAGAAATTTTATACTTCATATGATAATCAATGAGTTTTTGGAACATTTCTTGAATTGATTCCTAATGTCAATTTTATTATATTCAAGTCAAAATAATGATTTAAAATGAATCTGGAACGAATTTAAAGTCAATCAGAAAATTCTCTGATTTTTGATACGTTCCGGAGCCGACTCTGAGTTTCAGAGTCGACTCCACTCAGAGTACAGAATGACTGTCTGTCTCGAGTCGACCCATGTGATTTCTCGAGTCGACCCCCGATTCTGTCGAGCCGACTCCATGACTGTGTGAGTCGACTCCGCTCAGACACCAGAGGTGTGTTTTTCTGAGCATTTCGCGAGTCGACCCCCAACTTTTCATGAGTCGACCCCCGACTGTCAGGAGTCGACACTTTATTTTTGATGAGTCGACCCTTAACTTTCTGACTATTTCTATTTTTGGTATCTCGACTTCGAGCCGACTAAAGCAGGAGTCGACTCCAGCAAATCTGGGCGAGATTTTTCCGAATGCCAACTCAGCGTCAACGGTAAGATTTTTAATTAACGGCTATTTTTCTTTGTTTCTAACGGCTATATTTTTGCAGAATCTATAAATAGAGAAGCCATTTCAAATCAAAGAGAACAAATAGAGAGATATTCACTTCAAAAGAAAAGAAGAAAAAATCAGAAAAAAGAGCTTCAATTGAAAAAATCCAAGATTCAAAATAGAGTGAAAGAAAGAGTGTGAAATCAAAGGAAGCTCCTTCTGTGCTCAAGCTCAACAATCCAAGGAAGCTTCAGAAGAAAATCCAAGAGCTATTCAAGAGCATCTCAAGTGATTTTCAACACTCAAAGAGAAGAGGAAAAGCTCAAATCAACTCCAACGTACATTCCGTGAAGAATCCGAGCTGAGGCCCGATTCTACACTTCAAAAGAGTTGAGGAAAAGAAGAAAAGAAGAAAAGCTCAAAAGCCAACCATCTGTAAATCAGGCTTTCTAAACTTTATTCTTATATTTGTTTATCTGCTCATTGAGGAGCTTTGTAACTGAAAAACAATATTTCTATTCTTTGTTCTAGTTCAATCTGGGGATTGAACTAGTGGAGGTAGTCTTACCTCGGTACAAGCTTGGTAAAGCTTGTGTTAGGGTTTTTGTGCTGGTGAGCCCTTGAAAACCAGCTGGGTTCGTTGTGATTCCGGGAAAACAACAAGTTTGAGTTGTGAGCTTGTAAAACAACTCTGCTGTAATCAAGGAAGATTATAGTGTGGACCCAAGTGAATCTTGGGAGTGGACGTAGGTGTTGGATACACCGAACCACTATAAAATCCTTGTGTTTGTCGTGCTTCATTGACTCTTTCTCTATCTCTGTTTTATTCACTGCACTTTGTATTTACATTGCTATTGCCTTCATTCATCTTAAGCAAACGATTTGAAAAGACTAATTTTTTAAGAACCCAATTCACCCCCCCCTCTTGGGTTATCATCTGGGCCAACAGGCTCCTTCCTGGGCGGACCTGCAAGACAGTCCTCACGCGAGAGGCATTGGGGGTGGCCCTCTGCGGAAGACCCTCCGACATCCAAGTCAGTGGAGACCAGCAATCAATAAATATGGGGAGAAGGATCCCCCGGGAAGAGTTCCTCCGAGCTCTCATGGGAGCTTTCATGGCGGAGTGTGAGAACTGTAAATGAAAAATGGGCATAGAATAGCCGTACCTGAGAGGCTTGAGGGTGGTAGTATTTATAGGCGGTCAGCTGACTTCTTGGACGTGCTCTGGATGAGGTCTGAAAGTTGTTGGGATTCGAAACGGATTCGAATCAGGTTGTTACAGGGCCGGTAGGATCCGTATCTGGTTAGTTAGAGGATCGATGGTTGGGAGGCGGGAGAGCTGGCCGATGGCTCGAGACTCAGTGGCCGCATGGTCCCTAGGCCACTATTGTAGGTCCTAGGCCACGTCTTGGCATGATTCCTTATTTGGAATCTTATTCTGTTACAGTGAATTTGAACTCTCCCGCGCCAGATTCCGTAGAGGTCTGAAGTAGCTCGGATTGAATGGCCGAGGAATGGTCTGGCCTTGATGGCAGTAGCATAAGAATAGCTCGGGTTGCCGAGGCATAAAGTTGGCCGAACCTGTCGAAGTGCAATGTGGTTGGCCGAGTCGGACTTCTGTACATGGCCTTTATGAGGCCATAATTGCGTTGGTGCGAAGGTCATAGCGCGGCTGCGGAAACCGAGCTAGAGTGCCGAGGTATGTTGGCCGAAGCATATTTACCAAGGCATGTTGGCCGAAGCATATTTACCGAGGCATATTGGTCGAAGTATATTTATTGAGGCATGTTGGCCGAAGTATATTTACCGAGGCATGTTGGCCGAAGTATATTTGCGATATTAATGAGGGGGCCCTTGGGAGAACCCACGCACATGACGTGGCCCTTTTTTCCCTTTTGTTCTCTTTCTTCATTTTGAAGAGACACTTGTTGCTAGAATATCGTGCCAGCAGGCCAGCTGGCAAGCGGGGCATTTGGACTGGGCGCGACCCCATCGCCGATGTGAGCGGTCAACAATGGAATGATGATTTTACCCCTCATCATTCTCTTTCTTCATTTTGAGGAGACACTTGTTGCTAGAATGTTGCGCCAGCAGGCAAGCAGGGCATTTGGACTGGGCGCGACCCCATCGCCGATGTGAGCGGTCAACAATGCAATGACGATTTTACTCCTCATCAATTGCAATACTAGAATTGATTCGAGCAGAAATTAACCATGCATTAGAATTTCATTAGCAGCCCAACATTTACTAAAAATTTACAACCTTAATGACACATGGATGCTGTAAATTAATTGAATTTTAGTGGAGAGCTAGACTTGAGAGGAATTGAAATTAGCTCACCTATGAGAAAAAAGATTGTTGATGATTACACATCTGAAGATCACATATAAGATGTATAAATTGATATACGAGGGAAATGTCAAATATAGAGTGTTGACCCAATTATTGATTTTGATGATTAATAAAGGAATTGAGTATATTTATTTGATTACTAATGGATTTGAGAAGTGTTTCAGGAGTTAAAATTATTTGATCAATTTAAATGAATTAAGAAACGTATTTTGAATCAACTGCAAAACTTCAATTTCAAAGTTTCAGAACCTGGAGTCGACACTTAGAATTCCTGGAGCCGACCCCATGGCCATTCAAATTTTATTCTGATTTTTGATACGGTCCGGAGCCGACACCCAGAGTTTCGGAGCCGACACCCAGAGTTTCGGAGTCAACACTTACAGTGTCTGAGCCGACTCCGATGCGGGAACAGAATGTTAATTTTTTGAGCATCCTAGAGCGACACACATAGTATTCGAGAGCTGATACCTGGCGATGGCGAGCCGACACTTACTTTTTCAGAGCCGACTCCTCAACGAACTCAAAATTTTTATTTTTGGAAAAATGATCTGGAGCCGACACCTGAAAAGTTGGAGCCGACTCCAACCTGACTGGAACGAAAATTTAAATTGCTAGATCAGCTCTAACGGTAATATTTTCTTTTTACCTAATTTCTAACGGATATATTTTGTCTATAGGTACACTCCAACGGCTAATTTCCTTCCCAAAACGGATTAAAAGAAATCTATAAAAAGGGAAAAACACCCGTTTGAAAAAGAAGACAGAAAAATAGAAAATATTTCAAATCAAAAATCCGAGAAAGCCTGAGCCTGAATCTCAAGAGAAAAGCATTCAAACTCAAATCCTTCCACTCCAAAAAGCTCAAAGAGGAATCCAAGGCGCCCCAAATAAAAAATCGGTGGATTTTCCAAATTGAAGAAAAAGCTCGTTTCTTTCATTTCCAATCTTCTCAACTGCAACGACTGTGAGGGATTAAAGCTGAGGCTTGATTCATCATTCCAAAGGGAGAAGAGGAAAAGAAGAAAAGAAGAAAAGCTCAAATTCAATCATCTCCAAACAGGCTTTTCTAAACTTATTTACTTTATTTTGAATATTTGCTCAACTAAGGAGCTGTGAATCATTGTAAAACATTCTTATATTTGTTTGTGCTAGTTCTATCAAGGGGATTGAACTAGTGGAGGTTGTTATCCTCGGGTCAAGCTAGATTAGCTTGAGTTTAGGGTTTTGTGCTGGTGAGCCCGGAAAACCGACTGGGTTCATTGTGATTCCGGAGAAAAACAACAGGTTGTGAGTTGTGCTCTTGTAAAACAACTCGGCTGTAATCTAGTTGATTATAGTGTGGACCCAAGTGAATCTTGGGAGTCGATGTAGGTGTTGGATACACCGAACCACTATAAAATTTGTGTTTGTCGTGCATTCATTATCTCTATCTCTATCTCCTTGTTTGTGCTTTATATTTGCATTGCAATCAATTTCATTTGTCTTAGAGCAGATAATTTTTTAAAAGGTCAAATTTTTTAAAGAACCCAATTCACCCCCCCCCTCTTGGGTTGCCATCTGGGCCAACAATTGGTATCAGAGCAAGTGCTCATTAGAATTTGATCATACGATCAAGATCTAAAGATGCAAATGGCAGCTCATGTTGGATCATTTGTCGAAGGTCATTCTACGAATAGACCTCCCTTATTTAATGGTTCCAACTATTCATATTGGAAAGCAAGAATGAGGATATTCATTCAAGCTTCTGATTATGAATTGTGGGGTGTTATAATTAATGGACCTAGTACACCCACACACATTGTTGATGGCACTATTATTCCGAAGCCCGAAAGGGATTGGAATGATAATGATAGGAAAATGGCACAGCTCAATGCTAAGGCCATGAATGTTTTATATTGTTCATTAGATGCTAATGAATTTAATCGCATTTCTACATGTAATTCCGCAAAAGAGATTTGGGATAGATTAGAGGTTACCCATGAGGGTACAAACCAAGTAAAAGAATCTAAAATAAATATTCTTGTTCATAAATATGAATTATTTAGTATGGAGCAAACTGAAACTATAGCTTGCATGTACACTAGATTTACCGATATTGTGAATGGTTTGAAAAGTCTTGGAAAAACCTATACTAATTCTGAACTTGTTCGCAAAATTCTTAGGTCACTTCCAAGGACTTGGGAAGCAAAGGTGACAGCAATCCAAGAAGCCAAGGACCTCAACACATTACCCCTGGAGGAGCTACTTGGATCCTTGATGACTCATGAGCTAACCATGAAACAACATCAAGAAAAAGAAGACTATAGCTCTTAAGGCTGCAGAAAATGAGGAAAGCTGCAGTGATAGTGAAGATGATGATGATGAGACAGCTCTTCTAGCAAGAAAATTCAAAAAATTCATGAGAAGAAAGAGACCCTTCCAAAAGAAGAAATCTGGATTTAAGATGGAAGGAGAAAAAGAAAAGGAAAAGGACAAGGACAAGAGAAAGACCCCTTGATTTGCTATGAATGTAAGAAACCGGGGCACTTTAGATACGATTGTCCTCAACTGAAGAAGACTTTCAAGAAGAAGAAGAAAGCCTATGTTGCAACTTGGAGCGACAGCGATGAATCCTCTTCGGAGGAAGAAAAAAGAGGTTGCCAACATTTGCTTCATGGCAAACGAGGATGATGAGGTAAGTTCTGAAAACCCTTGTGATGATTTTGCTTTCGATGAATTATTTGAAGCTTTCAATGAACTAGTAGATGACTTTAAAATTTTGAAAAAGAAATACAAGTCTTTGAAAAATGATAGCTCAATTTTTATCAAAGAAAAAGATAATCTTACTAATGAGATTAAAATACTAAAATCTGAAAAAGAAATTTGACAAAAGAAA
>UESW01002145.1:102917-121315 GCA_900491605.1 Calamus simplicifolius | reverse complement strand
AAGTTGATTTCGAACTTTTTGAATCCGAGGGTTTTTGATTGGTAGGCAACTTAAGGAGCTTGGATGGGATCAAGTATGCTCTCTTGATGTTCCCACATTCCAGCACTAGTAAAGGAATTTACTTTAATTTAGCAAGAGGAGATGGTGGTTTAGTAAGCACTGTTAGAGAAAAGGATTCACCTTACATTTCACAAATTAGGAAATCTCCTGAGCATCCCAATTACTGGATTAGCTGCTGATGTGCACAGTGAGAGATCAGCTGCCCTATCAAGGATGTTAGGGAGAGAGGTTACTGAATTTGAGGAAATCAGGGCTAATCAGCTGCCCTTGGAATTAAGGTTGTTACACAACATATGCAGCAGAATTTTGTTTCCGAAGACCGGACACTTTGAGTATGTCTCCGAGCGGGACATCGTTGTGATGGATAGTGTATTGACTGGTCAGCCCATTAATCTAGCTGCTATGATGATATTTTACATGGCCGAGGCTGGAGGAAAGAAAGATCGTCACTACCCTACGGCATGATCTTAACTATGGTATTCAGAAGCCAAGGGGTTGTAATTTTGGATAATGAACCCTCCAAGCCTGAGACATACTGATTATTATAGCTTGGCCACTTTACATAAAATGGGATTTGTCAAGATTAATGGTCAGTGGGAAAGGAAAGGGAACTTGGATGAGAGAGTCCCCAAGCCTAGACATTCTGTATCTTGTGAGGCTGGTCCGTCTATGAGGATTCCATCTCCACATCCTAGTAGTCCTGCTCCTGCTCCTGTCCTAGTACCAGTGATTCCATCTACTTCATCTACTTCTTCAGTCGATTTTCAGACCTTCAGTTAGAGCAACTTCGAAATCTTCTTGCTGCTCAGAAGACGAATTAAAGACTGAGTTTGACAGCAAATTTATGAATCTTAAAGAAACTCTCTATTCATTAGATGATCGGATTGCCAAAATTGAATCAACACTTAGCTCTTCCACTGTATCTTTAAGTGGTGATTTGAAGAATATTTTTGAAGAACTTAAAGACATTTGTGGAGATTCTGAAATTTATTCAAAGTGCAATGCCGAGTTACAAGATAAAATTATCACTGCTTGTACGTTTGTTGATGAAAGACTGAAAGACTATGTCAAGCTTCAGTCGAAGGAATGCAGAGATTGTAGATCATTTAACCAGGATTATTAGAACTAATTTTTGATCTTCATGTAATGATGTAATGAATTCTGATGTAATGGAAATACAATCTTGATGTAATGAAAGTTTAATTTTGATATAATGAAAGTTTTTGATATGATGATGTGCAGTTTAATGTGATGTCAAAATTCAGTTCCATTTTGTAATACTTTTGATGCAATGAAATTACCTTTTGATCTATCAATATTATCTTATGACTTAACTTTTTTCTTTTGTTGATTACAAAAAAGGGGAGAAAGTTATGTCGTATATGCATTGGTTAGTATGTGATTGAAATAGTAAGAATACTTATTTGAAATTGTTTAAAGCTTATTTGTGATTAATATAAAGTTTGTTTGAAATTGCATAAATCTTAAGTATCAAAGGAAGAACAATTGATAATTTAAACTTCATAGGGGGAGTTACCTCATTCAGGGGGAGCCCACTTGTGAAGGTCATTTCCAAAAATTTGAATTTAAGAATACTATGCATATACTCAATGTTTTTATAATCATAAAAAAAGGGGAGATTGTTGACCCAATTATTGATTTTGATGATTAATAAAGGAATTGAGTATATTTATTTGATTACTAATGGATTTGAGAAGTGTTTCAGGAGTTAAAATTATTTGATCAATTTAAATGAATTAAGAAACGTGTTTTGAATCAACTGCAAAACTTCAATTTCAAAGTTTCAGAACCTGGAGTTGATACTTAGAATTCTTGGAGCCGACCCCATGGCCATTCAAATTTTATTCTGATTTTTGATACGGTCCGGAGCCGACAACTAGAGTTTCGAAGCCGACAACTAGAGTTTCGGAGTCGACACTTACAGTGTCTGGAGCCGACTCCGATGCGGGAATAGAACGTTGATTTTTGAGCATCATGGAGCCGACACACACTATTCGGGAGCCGACACCTAGCGATGGCGAGCCGACACTTACTTTTTCGGAGCCGACTCCTCAACGAACTCGGAAATTTTTATTTTTGGAAAAACGATCTGAGCCGACACTTGAAAAATTGGAGCCACTCCAACCTGACTGGAACGAAAATTTAAATTGCTAGATCAGCTCTAACGATAATATTTCCTTTTTACCTAATTTCTAATGGATATATTTTGTCTACAGGTACACTCCAACGGCTAGTTTCCTTCCCAAAATGGATTAAAAGAAATCTATAAAAAGGGGAAAACACCCATTTGAAAAGAGAAGACGGAAAAATAGAAAATATTTCAAATCAAAAATCCGAGAAAGCCTGAGCCTGAATCTCAAGAGAAAAGCATTCAAACTCAAATCCTTCTACTCCAAAAAGCTCAAAGAGGAATCCAAGGCACCCAAATCAAAAATCGATGGATTTCCCAAATTGAAGAAAAAGCTCCGTTTCTTTCATTTCCAAT
Organism: Calamus simplicifolius; assembly: GCA_900491605.1. Classification (NCBI taxonomy): domain Eukaryota; kingdom Viridiplantae; phylum Streptophyta; class Magnoliopsida; order Arecales; family Arecaceae; genus Calamus; species Calamus simplicifolius. The sequence continues at coordinate 118,749 of UESW01002145.1, read as the reverse complement.
CTTCTCAACTGCAATGACTGTGAGGATTAAAGCTGAGGCTTGATTCATCATTCCAAAGGGAGAAGAGGAAAAGAAGAAAAGAAGAAAAGCTCAAATTCAATCATCTCCAAACAGGCTTTTCTAAACTTGTTTACTTTATTTTGAATATTTGCTCAACTAAGGAGCTGTGAATCATTGTAAAACATTCTTATATTTGTTTGTGCTAGTTCTATCAAGGGGATTGAACTAGTGGAGGTTGTTAACCTCGGGTCAAGCTAGATTAGCTTGAGTTTAGGGTTTTGTGCTGGTGAGCCCGAAAAACCGGCTAGGTTCGTTGTGATCTCGGGGAAAAATAACAAGTTGTGAGTTATGCTCTTGTAAAACAACTCGGCTGTAATCTAGTTGATTATAGTGTGGACCCAAGTGAATATTGGGAGTGGATGTAGGTGTTGGATACACCGAACCACTATAAAATCTTTATGTTTGTCGTGCATTCATTATCTCTATCTCTATCTCTATCTTCTTGTTTGTGCTTTATATTTGCATTGCAATCAATTTTATTTGTCTTAGAGCAGATAATTTTTTTAAAGGTCAAATTTTTAAAGAACCCAATTCACCCCCTCTTGGGTTGCCATCTAGGCCAACAGAGAGTATATCAAATAGACTCAGGATTAATTAGGCCATTTATTTTTGCATCAACAAAAAATAGGAAATAAATATGGTACGTTCCATATGATAGATGCAAAACAAATCTATTCACACAATTATCAATAAACTGTACCAATATAATAAGAAATGAAGAACTAGAGAATGCAGAATTCAATAATACACTTAAAAGATATGACATACGAATTCAACTACCAATATCTTTAGTAGCTCAAATAAGAAAGTTTATACAAGATCTTAATATCAAGACATATTGCTAAATGCCAAATGAAGATCATGAAAGCCTACTGACTACCGAGAACATTGATTTGATAGTTAATCTGAAATAGAAACAAAGTATAGGTAGAGAAAAGATGTATTTAAGAGTTTTATACATATCTATATGGATTATAAACTAGTAAGGAGAATATGATCAAATATAGGATGATGATCATGAGTACTAGGATGATCCTGACATATCCAAGATTCTCACTTGATGTATCATCTCATCAGCCAGATTGGTACCATGTCTACCACCTCTAGGTTCCCTCTTATTGTATATGCTTTGTTTCAGCCCTATGCCTATGATCTCTATCTTATGTCGCATACTCAAAAAACTAGGACTGACCAATGAATGGGGGTAAGCAAAAGGAGTTATGTTCGACCCCCACTTTGTTCATTGCCTCCACCCTAATTGTTGAATCCATCACTAATCAAAGAGTCATATTGTCATCATTCCTTGGATCATGAGATAACCTAGGTAATCTATTATAGGAGGGCTTGATAGTCTTGGAGTCATTGTGAACTAGCTCCATGTCCACTCTCTTCAATGGATCTGCCTCTTCTTTCCTTTCTTTTGCTTTTCCTGAGTTGATATTGGGGTTGCACACTTCATTTCTCAGTAGACCTTTCTAACTCTCTTGGTTGGCTTGAATAGGCAGACCGTCTTTAGTCCATATTTTTCAAAACCATTGACCTATATTATACCTTCTCCACATATATTTTTCCAACCTATGTTAAACATTTGATAAATTGAAACCTAATGGAATTGCCACCATTTTGCATTAAAATGACATCACAAAAGTGATGCATGCATGAAAAATTAAAAGGCTCACTTAATATAAATATCAATTTCCGAAATATCATATTATGATGGGAAAGACTAACGATATGCTTCTAGTCGTTCTTGTAATTGCAATAACTAATGATTAAGTTTTGGTGGGATAGGGGTTTCGGCGGCTGAGATATCTCATTTTGAGATATTTTGGAATTGATCTTGATCATTCTGTTCCGTCTTATTTTAATCACAATACATCATATATTAATTTTAAATAAATCTAATTTATCATAAAAATATAACTTTTAAAGTTTAAATATATTTAAAAATTAAATAAATACTAAGTATTTATAAATAATTTTTTAAACATTTAAAGCAAGCATATGGGATGCCTAACTAGATTAGAGATCAAAATAGGATAAGGTATGAGGCATCTCGTTCTATAAAAAAATATGATATCTTTATTCTATAAAATTTAAAACTTTGGCAATAACTCCTATTCTTTGTTTTTATCATTGGAAATTTTATTTTGTTCTAAATATGTGGAAAAAATACATGGACATATGCATACATAAGGGAGAGAAGCAGGGACGGTGAAGATTGAATGGGAAGTCATAGATGTGCAAACAGATGACTTGACACCATAGATGGAAAGGATGGCACATCAGTGGGACCTCTCACTTTAGCTTACCGAGTTCCAATGCATACAGACAAACTAATGCTGAGATTGACCGATATATTGTAGCTCAAAAGTCCAAGTCTACTGTATCAGAGTCCTTGAGGATCCCCAGTCTGCTGTATCAGTGTCCTTGAAAATGTATCACTAATAGTCAATCACGGTCCATATTACATCCTGCATGCTTTGATGAATGAGTTTTTAGCAAGGATTACTCCATCAATATCTTGAACCAGGATCAATGAGCTTTGAGAGGAGTGTAGCCGGAACTTCTCTTTATCTATTTATTATTTATTTTACTTAGGAGCATTAGACAGCCTGAGATTTCATTGACCTGCACCGTATCATAGGTGGCCTAGGTTCTCGGGCCAGTTGAACTGATCTTCCACTGTTCTTAAATGCTTGACTATTAAGGAAAAGACTTTGTACATCATCTTCGGTGCAGCAAGTCCTACTTGGGCTGCACCATTTTTTTTATTGATTACACGATATCTATTAAAAATGTTAAGACAACTTTACAACATCTCGAGAGAAACACTTACGACACCTTAGTTTTAAGCTTACGACACCGTAGTTATAAAATTAAGACACCTGTTTAGAAAGCAAAAAAAATTATAACACCCAATTGTAAACTTACGATACAACAGTTATAAAATTATGACACCCCTTTAAAAAACGTGTCTGTACATATTTCAAAAAAAAAACTGAACGGGTATTAATGCACGTCACGTTAAAATTAATACACCCATTAAGAAAAACAAAAAAACCCTTACGACACCTCAGTTTTAAACTTACGTATTTATAAAACTAAGACACCCATTCAGAAAGAAAAATACTTACGACACCCTAGTTTTAATCTTACCAAACTGTAGTTATAAAATTATGACACCCACTCATCTGTACACAAATTTCAAAAAAAGTTGATATTAATGCATGTTACGTCAAAATTAAGACACCCATTAAGAAAGCAAAAAAAAATTACGATACCCTAGTTTTAAGCTTACGACACCCGTTCAGAAAGTAAAAAAACTTACAACACCCATTAAGAAAGCAAAAAAAACTTACGACACCCTAGTTTTAAGCTTTCGACACCCATTCAGAAAGCAAAAAAAATTTACGACATCCTAGTTTTAAACTTACGACACCGTAGTTTTAAACTTAAGACACCCGTTTAAAGGTGTATGTACACAAATTCCAAAAAAAAAGCTGAACGGGTATTAATGCACGTCAGATAGCTTTTTTTTTTGGAATTTATGTACAGATACCTTTTCTGAACGGGTGTTTAAGTTTAAAACTAGGGTGTCGTAAGTTAAAAACCAGGATGTCGTAAGTTTTTTTTGCTTTCTGAACGGGTGTCTTAACTTTATAACTACGGTGTCGTAAGCTTAAAACTAGGATGTCGTAAGTTTTTCCCTCGGAATATCGTAAAGTTGTCTTAACATTTTTAAGGGGTATCGTGCGTATGTGGACTAATAAAAAAGAACGGTGCAGCCACATAGGACTTGCTGCACTGGAGGTGATGTATAAAGTCTTTTCCTACATTAATTTGTTCTCTCACGGGGCAAACAAGGCCAACTTTCTGTCAGCCCAATAGTCTAGTTTGTATTATACAAGCAAACTTTGATGGTAGGATTTTCTTGAACATCTGCATTTGGTATTAGGCAATAGGTTGAGAACAGCAAAATTGGGCTCTTGACTTTCTTAGTCAAATATGACCTTGTTTCAGTTTGATAATTTTAAATTTATTCTTGGAAATGCTTCTGCTGAACATTGTGCCATTAAAACATTGCCAGATTCTTGTCCTGGTTTCAACAATATGGGCTTAGCCAAAGATGCTATTGCTAGGGTTTGAAACTGGCAATTATGGTCAAGGTGCACAAGCCTTAGGCACTTTCCCATTTTTTTCCATTTATATGGTCTCACAAAATTGTATAAGTTAAAAATGCCCTTAAGGAAGGTAGCTTAAATCAAGTACATAAAAGAAATTTCTTAAGTTAATTCTCATTAAAAAAGTAAAAACAACAAAATACATGTACCAGCAGGCCATGTTGGTATATGAAATTATCTATTTGCTACATGAATTGCATTGCAGCTTATTATAGCATCAAGACTTTATTATATTGGCTGCTGAACAACCATATTATAAGTCCTTTTTTTCCTTTTTTTGTAGTTTATTATTTCCTTCGTCTGCACTGGTTCATGGTTGATGATTGATACTGCTAGATGGTTAAACCATTCCGTGGTTGATAATTGCATCTTGTGATCTTCCAGATAACACCTCTTTACTGAAACTTTTATTTTTTCAAAACTTTGTTGGCCAAAACAGAGAACCAAATAATGGGAAATGCATGGGGATTGAATCTTTTATTTGGTTAGCGGTACAAAAGCAAAGAACCAAATGGGAAATGCTTGGGTCCTCATGGTCACCTCTGACAATTTGTCCTAAGAAAACGCTCTCTCTTTTGCAGGCTTATCCTTGACATATCTTGGCTTATACCTAATGAACGGACACGGACAGCCTGCCCTGCTCTATTGGTTCCTTGCACTTTAGGTAAGGAACCTACTTGTTCTGGTCGTGAATATTTAAACTGTTCATGAATGATGACCAGTTCTGCTGTTAAATTTTCAGGTGTTACTGTTATCTTGGGTGGGATTAGAGGAGAGATAAAGGATCTATGGAACTTCAGAGGAAAAGAATCTGATGCTCGTCATGCAGGAGTTTAAGCATCAAGCTTCGTCAAGATACTAATGCCATAATCTCAGCAGAAACTTCCAGAGATCTGCACTGGTTGCTGCAAATTATCGGATCTGACAGAGACGAGGAAAAGTTAGGAAGTTCGCTGCTCAAAAGGTGCAGCAGAGTGTGGACACAAACTTCTCCATCCTTGATAATATGCTACTATTCATCATCCAATTGCTGCAACTCTTTGCCAACACATATGGTGTGGTTTTACATCTTGTAATATCACAATCGGATTCATTTGTGATGTGATCACACGCTAGTTGCATCATCATTGTACTTATAAGATATATCAAGTAGCTTGTTGAAATATCTTTTCTTCCTTTCTTTCCCACCGCGATCTCCGTGAGGGGACTTTCTTGTCAGATCTGCTGTCCGGTAATAACAAAATCAACGCTTCCATTTCTGACAGTACATGCATCCTACGGTTTGCTGAAGAACAAATTGGTTTTTAGGAATGTCATTAGGAACCCCCTTAACGTTTGCTTGTGATGAGGCTAGGATATTGTTGGCCTAGGTGACATTAATTCGTCCACATGATATCCCAAAAGTTTCTGGAGACTCTACGGCTCTTCGGATTATGAGGGACGTAGATAACCCTCTGGCTTATCCTTCTTTAAATAGAAGACCGAAGTGTCTTCGTGATAAGGTCTTCTGAGTGAGAAACGCATCTAAGGGTCACTGAAGTGCTCTTCCTCCTCTCCCTCACCGGTGATGTGGCTTAGGGGTGGGTATATAGGGGACTCTGGTAGCCCCCGACGATCGACGATCTATTGCTTCCGCTGCTGCCAAGATTGCGGTATGTCCCTTATCTTCGGCTCTTTCAATTGGTATCAGAGCCTCGTCGGTTATCACCGGTGAGAGGAGAGGTTGTTGAGGAATAGGCCTTGGGTGCTGGTGCAATTAAAAAAAAAAAATACAGGGGAGGTTCTGCTGCGGCCATGGGTGCCGCAGCGGACCTCGAAAAGCAAGGGGGAGGGTCCATCCGATCCTTCCCACTTCTTCCCCGGCCACTGGTGGCCAGAGACATTTTTCTTTCCTCGGTTGGAGGGCCTGTCACAGGTCAGAATGCTATTGTTAGCATCTTCCTGCCCTGCTCGAATGTTCCTGTTGCCACATTGGCCACCGGAAGCTCTCCGGCGTCCGACGATGCATCATCCGCTGTTGGATTCCATCCCGAGTCTGTCTCTCGGGTCGCCATGTCGTTCGGCTTCTTCCCCGACTGCTGGAGGGCCGGGGATGATCCGACTGCTACCATGTGGGCGGCGGCGGAGTCAGCTGAAGCATGATGCGCGGTAGATGATCATCAATTGGCATTTTGTTTTCTTGGGTCATATTGTATGATCCGTCTGTTACAGCGAGGAATGGCTTCCCTGTTTTTGAGTTGATGTCCATCTGTTACAGCGAGGAATGGCTTCTCTGTTTTTTAGTTGATGGCACCACCTGCAAATGGTTAGATATCCAGGGGTAATTTCATTACCCAACCAACAACCAATAATAAAAACAAATAAATCAAAGGAGGTGAGGTGCTGCGATGTTCAGCATTTGATAGGTCTGTCACGTGGCGCTCAGTGCTAGCCACGTGCCTATTACTTGCAGCTACATAGCGAAAACGTGGCAGCTAAGTGATAAATCGCAGAAAATTAGAAAATAGCACAAAAAATTGTAGAAAAATCATAAAAATTCATAGAATATCATAAAAAATTTATTAAAATTTTTTTTGCTATGGCATGGTAGTTTATGCTCTTTGCATTTTTTTTTGGATGCATAATTATTTATGCTTAGTGTATAAATATGATTTATGCATAATTCTGCATGTTTTTATTGTTGATATAATTATGCTTAGTGCATGAGGGATATTTATGTCAAATGGTATGAATTTTCTGCGAGCATGTTTATTTATGACTTGGTGCATAAATAATATATTTTTTATAAATTATGTCTTTAGTTGACATGAAAAATATGCTTGTTGTAGCATATGTTTGCGTTGCGGATTTGTTCTTACATAGTTTTGTGAACAATATAGATATGTTCTATGAAAAATTATCAGATTCTGTGTTCCATCTTATTAAATGAGTGATGATTATGAGCTTAGCAAAATTTTTGATTTTATTTATAAGAAGGAAATTTATAATCTGATTATTTTTCTAGATATCAGTATACACTGATATGTGCCTAATGTCCATACCTTGCTTGACTAATGCAGTGATGACATCCAAATCTGTGATAGCTGATCTCAACAAAGGTGAGAAGCTAGATGGATAAAATTATGAAATGTGGCATAGAAAAATCCAATACCTGTTGAATGAATTAGAAGTCTTGGAGACCCTGACAACTAGTATGACACCACCAATGAATGGCACTACTGAGCAACATCGCCTTGATCGGGAAGCTTATGACAATTGGGTCAAGAAAGATCATTATGCATGCTTTACTATTTGAGCAGCATGCACAATGATCTTATTGGCAACTTTGAGCATTGCCAGACTGCTCAAGATATGTGGAACCAGCTCAAGATCAGGTTTGGTCAAACTTCGGCTACAAGGCTACGTGCCTTGAACCTTAGATTCATACATTATGTCAAGGATCCTGATCATTCCATATCGACCGACCTTCGTGTGATGGGAAACATGATTAGGGATATGAAGGCCGCTGGAGTTGACCTTACTGATGAGCAACAGGTCCTAGCAGTGATTCGTTCACTACCTGACCCTCAGTGGAGTCAGATGAAGCTCTTGATGACTCATAGTGAGCACATCAAGACTTTTGAGGATATTGTTCGTCACCTTGAGCTAGAGGCTGAGCGTATTGAGACTTCCCTCCCTTCGGCCTATGTGGTTACTGATGGGTCTTTGAGGCCCAAGACCAAAAGAAGGGAAAGGCACGTCACAGGAGTGCTCAGGGATGTAAAGGGAAAGCTGTGGCCAAACCTAAGAGAGGACGTCGAGGGGCAAGAGAGATGTAACAAAGATTAAGTGCTATAACTGTGGAGCTAAAGGCCACTTTTCCCGTGATTGCACTGAGCCAAAGAAGGTATGCTCCATATTAAGCTCTCTCTATGTTTGTTCATATGCATTAGTTGCTGACTCTCTCCCGATTGGATTGTAGATTTGGGAGCGAACAAACATATAGTGCGAGATGAGCTGGTTTTGTGGATTTTCACCGGATACCTATAAATACCTAGTTTGTATTGCTTGGGAACGATCTGCGTGAGCAAGTTTTGGGTGTCGGAGCATATCGTGTTACGTTTCGGGGTGGACATGTGTTGATCCTACATGACGTTTTGTATCCCAACTATCCGGTATAATCTTTGTTCTGTTCTTGCCCTGTTGGCACTTGGTTACACTTTTAGTTTTTCTGGTGACCGTATGTCAATCTATCTGGATGGTGTTTTGTCCTTTTGTGGATATTTGTCACAAGGATTCTTTAGACTTGATATTGAATTATGTACTTCTTACTCCTCTTTTTCTTGTGCTTCTATTCCTGCCTGTGATGATAGTTTTCTTTGGCATGCCAGACTTGGTCATGTGAGCCAAGATAGGATGGCATGTATGGCTAAAGCTAGGCTATTAGGCCCTCTTACCAAGATATGTCTACTTATGTGTGAGTCTTGTCTAGCAGGAAAGGCAACAAGAAAGCCTTTTGGTAAGTCTACTAGGGCCTCTCATCCATTAGAGCTAGTTTACTCTGATATCTATGGACCCATGAGTGTCAAGGCGCGACATGACGCTTCCTATTTCCTCACATTTATAGATGATTTTTCGTGATTCGGATATGTATACCTACTCTCCCACCGCTATGAAGCGCTAGATTGTTTCAACGATTTTTAGCTGAGGTAGAAAATTAGAAGGAGGGTCTTTGAAGACTCTTCAAGTTGATAGAGGTCGCGAATATCTATCTGAGCAATTCCAGCAGCTCTATAAGGAAAAGAGGATACGCAGGCAACTTACCATTCCTAGGACACCGCAATAGAATGGTGTTGCCGAGCATCGCAATAGGACTTTACTAGACATGGTTAGGTCGATGATGGCGCAAGGCAATCTTCCAATCAGTTTTTGGGAGATGCGCTGTTGACTGCTGCCTACATCCTTAACCATGTCCCTAGTAAAACAGTACCCTCCACTCCATATGAGCTATGGCATGGCACGCGAATAACTTACCTCCTCTCATGACCGATAGCCACACTAAAGGACTTCTATAGAGACTTTTGTACATAATGTGTAGTTTCCTTAGATTATACCTCCACCTTAGATTGAGTTGGCAAGTCTTGTGACTCTCTCTCTTAAGCTTTTCCCTCAACCTTCATGATAGGCTCGCGATGTTGACATTAAGACACCGCGGCTATCAGTTTAATTAACTGACTCTTTAAGAAAACTACAATTCCATAGAAAATATGAGTCAGGTCGAATCCATAGGGAAGACAATATGTTGAATATTTTGAAATCCTTGATTTAAGAAAATTAAGAGATCGGATAAATAGAAATTATAAGTACAAAATATAAGAAAATATATGGTACTAGATCTATTATTTAGATCCTAGCATCTACTTGCAATAAAAATGAAGGACACAAATTTAAAGAAAATAAACTTTATATTAATTAAAACCAAGATCCTACTATAAAATGCAATTGAATAAACTAAAAATAATTAAAAAAATAACAAAGACAAGAGATAGATCGGTGCAGCTTTGTTGGGAAGATGATCGATGAACTTTCCTTCTTCCTTCATACTCCTTGGAGAGACTGTACTTCTCTATTTCTTCTTCTTTGGATCTTTGATCTTGAAAGTGAAGTTGACTTGAAGATGACGTATGGATAGTACTCTCCTCTAAGATACCTCACTCTTAGAAGCCAATTTGCAATCCAAAGTAGTGTCATCTACCCTGTACCATCTTTTCTCTACAAGATGATTTGATCTATAGCTCTGAGGGCCTTTAAATAGATTATGCTACTACCTTTTCAGACTTGATCTTCTCCTGATTTAATTGCGATTAGATCTTGGTATGATCTACATGTGATCTTTATTCTGATTTTCTCATATTCCTTATTTATTCATCCATTCTTCCTTCTTTGTCTCAAATCTCAACCGCCGCATTCCTTCTTTGAAACTATGTACTTTATTTTAAAAAATACTTAATACAATATTATAAGTATTATGAAGATTGTAAGTGTTATAAATAGAAGTGTAATCAATTATAATAGTTATTATAATAATAGCAATAGTGATAATAATAATGTAATTATTATAAAATACTTAATATATAAGAATCTTTGATTTAATTATTAAATTACATATTTTAAAGGATCTTATCACCATTAACTCTTTAAAATACTTAAATTGAATAAATAATTATGTGATTTATTACTTTACCTTTTTGCTGATAGCATGGTTCTCTACTTGGCTTTCAACGGTTCCTCCTTTCTAGTTTACCATAGCAGACTCATCAAAGGTGATATCTTTACTTATCATAAACTTGGGTGACTTCAATCCTTTATACACCATAGTCTATAATCCTTCATTCTAGTATAATAATTGAGGAATGTGCACTTTCTTGATCCTTGTTCAAGTTTGTCATTATTCACATAAATATATTTAGGATAATCAAATATCTTCAATCCAAAAGAATAAACAGATGTACTAGACCATACTCTTAAGGAATCTTCAAATCAACTACAATTAGAGGCAACTAATTCATCAATAGGCTTGTTATATTCACTTTCTCAACCTAAAATAATTTTTGATTCTAGCATTAGAGAGCTTATGGTAGGCTCTCTTATAGAGTGTCCTTGTTATTAGTTCTACAATTTCATTCTATTATTGCATCATCCATGTAGCGAGATACCTCACTATACTTTTATTTTTGTAAAACTCATCAAATTTGCCTTTGCAGTATTCCAAGCCATTATCCGTTCATAACTTCTGAATTCTTTGTTCAATTTGTTTCTCCATCATGGGTTTTTACTAACTTTGACCAACACCTCATCATCATTTTTCAAAAAGTACACTAGACTTTTCTTGAGTAGTCATTAATAAATGCTAGAAAATATTGATGTCAACTCATCAATGCACGAGGGCTGGGTCTATAGAGATTTGAATGGATGTGGTCTAACATTCTCTTAGAGTAGTGAGTGCCATTGCTAAAGCTCACCTTGCTCTACTTTCCATCCATATAGTACTCACATAAGTCTAGCTTACCAATCTTCACACCATCCAGTATACCTCTCTTTAACAACTCCAACATCTCCCTCTTACTTATATGACCCAACCACATATGCCCTACTTGAGTGACATCTGAATATGATAACTCCACAGATGAAGAAACTATAGTAGCGCTGATAACATTGCTTTTGATCATCTGATATAAGCCATTCATTATTCTTTCCTTGATTACTACAAGAGTACCTTTAGAAACTTTTGGCATGCCATTCTTAGCTTTATATTGATAACCCTAAGAATCAAGTGTGTCCAAGGAATTCATGTTCATCAACTATGGGATATGCCAAGCCTCTAGGGATCTCATAATGCCATCAAATATCTTGATATAAATTAATCTAATCCTAACACCTACAACCTTGTTGTCACCTAATAGAGCCTTCCTTACTTTTGATATATAGGCAAAAAATAAACTTTTATTGAGAGTCATATGAAAGGAACAACTAGTGTAAGATTTCACTCCTTTTTAGAGCCACTAATGCTAACTCAAAGTGCCTTACTTTCTAGATCATCAGAGCTTTCCAAAGTGTTCTCTTTAGCTATGCTAGCTCCAGCTTTAGAGTCATTTTCTTTCGCACCCTTTTCTTTCCTCTTCAAATAGTTTCTCTTAATATGCCCTTACTCATGACAAGCGAAGCAATGAATTTTTTGATGCCTTGACTTGATCTTGATTTACCTTCTTCTTGAACTACTCTCTTTGCTCCTACATCTTGCAACCAAGCTTTCTCCTTGGTTCTCCCCATAGTCTCTAGATACCCTTGTCTTTAGCTCTAGATTGCAAGGCATCTTTCATAGTATTCATCAAGAGACTCTCTCTCCCATTTAATGATGTATCAATAAAATTCTCATATGAGACTGGCAATGAGCATAATAGAGGGTTTGATATTCTCCTTCAATCTTGATTCCAATATTTCTCAGATCAAGAATTGCCTTGTTGAACTCATCAATATTGTCTTTTACTAATGTATCTTATTTCATGCATAGGTAATAGAGTTTATGTTTCAAATACAACTGGTTTGAGATTGATTTCATCATGTATCTTCTCTCCAATTTCAACCAAATTCTAGCCATTGTTGTCTCCTCAACAACTTTTTTGACAAGCTCATTTGTCAAATATAATAAAATTATACTATGTGCCTTCGCTAACAACTCATCCTTTTCTCTATTAGATATAATAGTTGGCAATCTTTCTCTACCTTCTAATGCCTTCCATAGACCTTGTTGCACTAAAAGGGCTTGCATCTTGATCTACCAAATGCTAAAGTTATTAGCTCCATTAAATTTGCTAATTTTGAACTTTACCACCGATATTGCAAATCTCTCTTTGAAATCAACCCTCTCACATGCTTGACATTATCTGCCTAATCCACCAAATCAACAAAAGGTAGGTTTACCCAAAATAAGAGGAGATCATTAATAATATTGGAATAAGACTCCAAAAAAAAAAAAGAGAAATCCTCTAGTAATTTCCTGAAGGCTCCACCTTCACCACTTCATAAACAAAACACTTGGAATGGATTATCATAGTAGAATATCCTAGAGAATGCTCTAAAAAGCAGAGGGAGTCTGATATTTTCCTGGAGCAATGCTCCATCTTCACAGATTCATTAGAATATTCTAGACTTAATCACCATGGTAGAACACCTTAGAGCAGCACTCCAATAAATAGAAGAAGCCCCTAATCTTTGTTTGGATCACAAATAAAGGAAGCCTTTGATTTTTTAACTAACAGTTGCAAGAAATACTTGCTTCACAGCCAGGTCTCGATTGTCCACGGGCTGCTTAAGACTAGGTATAGTCATAGGGTATTAACATTTAGCTATCACTATGATATCAAAGTATTTAACATTAATTAAAAGAAATTTATTTAGATCATTTAACCCTCTTACAATACTACTACTATATATATATAAGCAAACTCTACTTAGAAATAGGGTAGAGCCCTAGATGAAGAAATCCGTGGAATGAAGGGACACTTAACATGGATCCGAGTCAGTCCCAAGCCATCGACATTGACTATTTTTGGAGCTCTTTTTCAATGAAGGTCTGGTTCTTGCCAGTTGCCAAACACGACTACCATTAACCATGATTGGACTCAGAAATAGAGCAATTAGATCTAAATCCTCCCTATTTGTAGCGATTGCCAATGGCTAACCTAAAACTAGGGACTTAGAGCAAGAACTCAAGAAGAAGAATGAGACAGGAACCTGAATTTGGTGACAAAGCAAAGGAAGATGCCAGTGAAAACAAAACCTATCTTAGCTTTGCTCTAGACCTAAAGCAAAGCTATCAAGAATTCCATCCAAATCCCTAAATCTTGCCACAAATCCACATGAACTAAAGGCCAATGTTTCCAGGAATCCAAGAAGAAGAAAAATAAAGTAAATCTAGGGACTTACCGGCATAAATCCTTGTTGAATCCAAAGAAGAAGTCAAATTCTTCTTCTTTGCTTCTTCTTCTCACTTAACGATGCCCTAAACCCAAACTTCTAAATCTAGAACTCTAGTTTCCTTCCTTAATGGCTTGGGGAAGCTTCAATTGACTAAATAGGGGATAGGACTTAGAGATAAACCCTTTCTTCTTCTTCAAATCAATGTAGGAGGAACATGAGTTCATCTCCTCCTAGGTTTTGGGTTTCTCTCTCTCTCTCTCTCTCTCTCTCTCTCTCTCTCTCTCTCTCTCTCTAATATATTAACTTTGATAGATTTGGACCAAAAGTGGACCAGGTCCGATTCAGGTCAGTTCTAACACATACTTTATGATGCAAGTCAGTCTAATTCAAATTTAAAAAAAATTTAATATTTAAATAACTTAAATATAGAAAGGTACACTATTGCATTATGAAGCTACATGGCCTCCCCATATTCACCATTGACAAAATTAGCATTGAGTTTCTACCATGGCCTAACTATGTTTAGATGTTATCAGATTTCAATAAATATAGGTGTACTTGCATTTAGAGTTTCGATGAGATTACTCAATGAAGGCTTTGAAAATTTAAACTTTTTCATTTTTTTCAAAAGATTTTAAAATAATTTGAAAAATATCTTAACATCTAAAAGCCTTCACAAAGGAATGAAGATGCCATGTTTTTTCTATATCTATGGGAAGTATTTATGTATCTTTCACACATGTTAGTATATATAATATATACTATAGCTATATATATATATATATATATATATATATATATATATATATATAATATTACTATAGCTCTCTCTCTCTATATATATATATATATAAACGAGTCACATTTAGATATTATATAGGGGTAGTACTGATGCTGGTCAATGTAGTTGGATCTACTAAGCACATTTGTTCTCTAACCTCACGATTCCACATTACCTAGCTAGCATATTAAATCATTCAGTGATGGCTGACTCCTCCCTTCTCAAAAATCCAAAGATAGGGCTACTTGATAGCTCGGTTCTCTACGCATAGTCGTCTATTAGTTGAGCTACTTGATAGCTTGGTCAATGTGATGATGCGGTGTGTATTGCAAGAGTTTGCATGACCAAGGGTGCCAACGTTCCTAACATGCCACAATCATGCTACCCAATAGCTCGATCCAAAGTCAGCTACTTGATAACTTAAAAGAAAATCGAGCTTTCCAATAACTCATTTACCAACCATAAGTTAGCTTAGCCAAAGATAAGCTAATATATAGATAGTTTGATGGAAAATATGCTATATAATGCCATAGTCATAAATGAAAAAACCGATAAGCTTAATGACTTTCGTGTCTCAGCATGGATTTAAGTTCAACTCCCAAAACCTTCTCTCTCTCTCTCTCTCTCTCTCTTCTCTCTTGGGGGGGGGGGGGGGGGACGGGGGCGCAAATGATGCGAGTTAGTAATGACCAGCTAATTTTATGATGATTTATGGTATAGTCAAATACACATACGAAGAGAGGAACTCTAATTAAACAAGGACGCCCCTTCATAAAAGCTACCATCTAAATTTAATTAGGACTTTCCTTATATATAATAAGGCCAATCTTATAAGAAGACTAACTAATTCCTTTCAGGATATGATATCTTTTAGGATCAAAATTCAATAAGAGCTATCCCATACAAGAGTTTGGCTTAAGATAGAACTCTTTTAAATATCTATGAAAGTATCTAGGTCACTTTAGACGAAATAAGTTCTTATTTCTCTCTCTCTCTCTCTCTCTCTATATATATCGTAGGCTACTCATCTAAGAGACTTAGGGCTCTTCTTGCATTAGAGGGTTCTCTTCAAGGAAACTTCAAGACCTTTTATGCTAGCTCCTTTCTTTATGTGCAGGAAGGCAGTCATCCTATTAAAAAAGTGCCATACTGTGCTCGTGAAGAAGATTTTCCAATCCATTGGTCGGAAGACCAAAACAAAAAAAAAAAGAAATCAATAATTTTTTATCATAGTGAAGCTGATTAAATAATAAATCACACAATTTTATTGAGAATTAATCAGCTCGCTCATATGATAATGATAAGGGGTTTAGAGGATTACACATGCTATACGATACCAAGAATGGAT
>UESW01002145.1:77942-90442 GCA_900491605.1 Calamus simplicifolius | reverse complement strand
TTTTTTGTGTGTGTGTGATTTTTTGCTAGGACTTGGGTTTTTGATTTTCAAAAGTCTATAATCTATATATGACATATTACTAAGTTTGATGGTGAAAGTCACCGTATTTGGTGCAATAGATTTCTTCTTTATTTAACAACTTTTCTTTTAATGTGATTACATGTAATGTGGGGATGGGAAGCATATTGAATTAGGAGTCCAAGCATCCATTCATCTCTCTTAAATTTTTAATCTTTCCCTATATCAAATGGCAGAATTTTTGGAATAATTAAAATTTTAGTTTGGATAGCACTAATCATGGATAGATATACTCTTTATTTAAAGTGAATTCTCCATCCTTCCCTTCAAAATGCACAAATAAATGCATCTTTTGAGACTTTCAAATTCAAAACTAAAAAAGTATCTTTTAGTGTTTTGCATTTTAGAGAATGAACTATTATTTCCAAGAGCTAGGAGTGATGAGAGTAAATGCAAATGGTATAGATCTCTTTATCATTTTGACTCAAGATAAAATTAGAAAGAAAGAAGAATGATAATAATTATGTTGCGTCCCAAATCCCAATAAATATGCATTTTTTCCATCTCATTGCACCTTTCTTATGCCTATTTTCCCTCTCATATATATGAATGTATGTGAAATGGTTGAATTGACTAATGGTGATTATCAGTCACTTAGAGTTCTCTTTATATATAATATATTAAAGTAATATATTGGGCAAGATGACCAAAAAATTATGTAGACTCTCTACTCATCAAAATTTCTTCATAGATATATCAATGGTTTGCTTCATCAAATAAATATAATAGAAGCATAGAGTATTGAATTTGAGAAAGAGGAGTACAATGGAGGAAAGCACTCTTTAAGTTAGGGAAGCATGGACAATGATTGCTAATTTTCTACAAAATGATTAGAAAGAAATTATAGTTGATTTGTCTATATGTGTACATCTATTTTTTTATTATGTGTATGTCTATGTATTTATTATAAACATTTTTTAAATAATAAAAGGATTGAAAGAATTATTAAAAATGAATTAATAAAAAAGAATTCAAGGAATTGAGAGATAAGAAAATTAAAACATGTGAATTAAAGGAGTATTGTTGTCGTCAACAAGTTCAAGATGTCTAGAAAAAACCTTGTAGATGACGGATAAAGATCATAGAAATATATAGAGATGCATGAAGTTATATATTTGACTTCTTAATATATTCATGATGAGAGGAATTAAGAGTATACTAGTCAAAAAAACTTGTTAGATAGGATATAATTTTGAATACATATCTCTAATCTAATAATATAACATGTGCATATATATAGATATATATGAACATATGTTTGTACATACCTATGTAAATGTACATGAGAAATGGTCCATTGAGTAGTTTAAAATGACAACCATATTGATGCATGTCAATTCATGCAACATCATGGTGAGACCTAGCTCTTTTGGGCTTGCTCATTTTAAATTAAATGCAATTTAACTGAATTAAACTAAAAAATTGTAGAAAATAATATAATTAGAATTTTTAATTAAATTTATATTTATAATATTCTATATTGAGTTAGCTTTCTAACGCATATTGAACTACTTCAATCAGATGTCAATTAAGGAAGTTAAGGCAATTTTATGAATATATCATTATTGATGAACTTCAGATAAATAACAAAAATGCCTTTGATAGAGATAAGGATGATTTTTTTATTTTTATCCATATTTTTATATTTTAAATTTATATTGGATGAGTTAAAATTTAGTTTTGCATCAAAAATATTTTTAAATATTTAATGGATACTTATCTATTTGGTTTTCTTTAAAAAAATTAGAATTCTACAAAAACTAAGAAGTTGATTAGTTTTAGGATATTAGAATCCTATGAATAGTGAAAATAACTAGTCTCTAGAAAATCTCTCTAAAAATAGAGCTTAATGGAGGTCTTTTGATATCAAATTAATAGTTCAGAAGGATGAAGAAGATAAAAGTTAAAGGATCAAGAAGGTTTATAGAGTTGTTAAGCATCAGAAATTGAGGAGTAGTTTCTGATAATTTCATTTAGAAAGGTAAGTAATAATTGACCACTTATAGAATTTATTATATTTTTAAATAAAGAAATATTTATCAACCTTATGATGCTTAGTTATGAATATTACATGTCATGCATATTGAGTATAATTACTATGATTTATACTCTAATATTTCTTATTTATTACCCATGATGAAATAATAGAAGATGATGAGTTGATGATTTAATGCATAATATTAATTAAAAGATGATGAACTGAATTTAATCTTCTAAACTTAACTATGCTAGATGACTTTGGATCCTACCAGTGGGGTTACATATTAGTCAATACGTTTGCCAATGAAAAGTATATATTGGTCAGGACCTTGCCAGTAGGGTCTAAATGCTAGAAGGTGAAGGTTGAAGGATCAAGATGGTTAATGGAGTCCTTGAGTGTTGGAAATTGAGAATTAGTTTTCAGTAATTTTATCTTAAAAGATATATAATGATTAGCCACTTCTATAATTTATTATTTTTTAAATAAATAAATATTTATCATTCTTGTGATACTTAGTAATACATACTGTATGCCATGCATATTGATTATGATTGTCATGATTTATATTCTGATATTGCTTATTTATTACTTATGATAAATTGATAAAAGATATTAAATGGATGATTTAATGCATAAGATTGATTAAGTAATGATAAACTAATATAAGCTTATAAAACTAATTATGCTAAAGACTTTGGATCCCACTGGTGGAGGTTAAACGCTGATCAATACTTGCACCAATTTAGGATATATATTGGTTAGGACCTTGCTAGTAGTGGTTAAATGCTAGTGGTATCCATGACCTTTAGAAAAATATACTCATTAGTACTCTACTTATGAGGGTGAAACATTGATGCTATGATTCAAACATAATAGGATTAGATGGAATGACATAATCAGAATTAACATTGTAAATGATACAGATTATTTGTTTTAAACGGAATGACATAATCAGAATTAACATTGTAAATGATAGATTATTTGTTTTAAACTATTAAAATGCATTTGTCTATTGATATTATGTTATATTTTAGATGGCTAATCATTGCTTACTAGTTTGTGGAGCTCATGACTATTTTATCTTTCTTTTTTCAGATTATGCTTAGTAGCTGCATAAGGATACTAGTAGGAGAGTACTTAGATATGCGAGCATAATAAAGATTTTATTAATTAGTTTTGTTGAGACTTAGTGTTTTAAATAGTAATTTTGTTATTAATATTTTTATTACTTGAGTAACTTTTAAATTTTATAAATAGAACTTTATACTATTGAGTTGTGATGTTATGTTAGATGTCTTGCATATTGTTAAGAAACTCCTTATGAGTATGCAGTTATTGTTGTGACTCCCGGCATGAAGTTTGAGTTTGGGGTGTGACAATCATGTCTAAATTTTGAAACAATCATAAGTATTCAATTTAGTATTTTGACAAGTATATTATTATACTTTCATATTGGGGTCTAATCTGACTCAGACCTATTCTAAAATATTCAAATTCGAGTTAGAAACAAGCGGATTGGTTTGCGTTTCACACATCAAGCTATTTTTTATGCTAAAATGTAATAATTTATAATTAACCATAAAATTATTTAAAAATAATAAATAAAACTAAAAGGAGTCAACTTAAACTTGAACTTTCATTTTAAAACTTTTAATTGCATTCAAATAATTGATTATGCTTAAGTTATATAAATATAATTTAAGTGAAAAAAGGAGATATATATAAATAATTATAAATAATTACTCATCTGTACCAAAAAAAAAAAGAAGAAGATATAGTTGTTATGATGAAGAAAAGGGATATTCGGTTAGAGAATATTTATTCAATGAATTAAAAAAGATATTAACATGAAGAGAACTTTTATGTGATAGATGTGGGTTTGTAGATTAAGACAGATTGGATTTTGGTTGAGTCAAGTATATTTTTATTAACCCAAATTAGACCTATATGATATATAGGCTCTGTCAAATTAGATTAAATTGAAAAATATGAGACTATCCAAAATTTATATCAAATCTAATTTTTGAACCTAATTGAACGCAAAAATCTTTAATATAGATCAGATTAATTCTAATAAAATCAAGAATGGATTGATTCATAGGTCAACCCAACTCTCTTATAGTCCTAGGTATATACAAAGCAAATGGCTTCATACTCCAGCTAGTTAAACTTTTATAAGGATATGAATACCAAGAGGTGTGTCTCATCTCAAAACCTTCAACAGGATGAGGCATTTATTGCCCGTCACCACTCTATTTTAGACTCAATTCTTGAGTCGTGTAGAGCTCTTTGAAGAATCGAAGCTTCTCCAACAAAGAGGAATGAATAAAGAGAGGTATATCTGTGCTAGTTAATATGTAAACTAGTATACTTACCATTGATTACCAAGCCAAAGAGACGTATCTAGTCATAAGCACCCAAGGATTTGAGTAGGTTGTTGAGGGACAAATCTACCTCCAGACCATGCAAGCACAAGTCATATTACACAAATCCATGTACATATTCAATATTCTAGATATAAATTTCTATCATCATTGAATTGAATTAGATTTATCTTAACCTATTGGCATATCAATTCTCAAGTGAGAGATCTCAAGCTCAACGCAAATAGTCATCCCTGTTTAAATTAAGATCTATAGCAACATCTGAGAGCTCCACAGGACAGAAATATGCAACCATTGAAAAAGCATCAAAGCCAGGTTGAAAGAAAAAGCATTCTCTAATTTAACCTTATTAAATAGCCATACATTGACTGATCCTACATAAATAAGGAGATCAGGCTTATTTGTTGAGGTCCTCGGAGAAGAGATCCATTTGGAGGAGAGAGATAACCTGAAGATTCGAAGGTAGTGGGTGATTTTCAATAAAGTAATCACCCCAAACCGATTGATGGTAGCCCGCAAACGAGCGAAGGGGTCTATCATCACCACCGCATTGTAAGGAAGCCTGGCGTGCAGATCCGTGGGCCTCCATCTTGCTTTATGAAAGATAACTGAAGTAAGTAGAGATATTGGTTAAGGGAGTGGCACCAAACAAGGGTATATATAATAGTTTAAGGTGGCACGTACCTATCTGCGATCACATCACGTTGGCACAGAGCTAAAACATAGTTATCTATGTTAATTAAACGTTGTAGTACTGAGAGAAATATATATAATATAATATATATAATATAGTTTATAAGAGAATAATTCCATTACTGTTAAACTCAATAAAAAAAATGTTTTGAAAATTATACGAGTATTATCATTTTGGTATGATATGGTATGCTTATTACGTTGAGACTTGATTGTCTAAAATTTATTGGTTTGGATTCTTTGGTGTGCATGGCTCTAATAAGTGTGGGAAGAAAAGATAAAATTAAACATTATCACAATCTATTAAGGGTGTGACATCAAGCGGCCATATATAACAGTTTACTTGTTCATGAGGTCCTCGGAGAACAGACATCCATTTAGAGGGGAGAGATAACCTGAAGATCCGAAGGTAGTGGGTGATTTTTTTTTTTTTTTTTTTTGTTACAAACGGGCGGTCACACCAGTCTGGCATGAGTCAAGCCCGAGGAGTCAGAATACATAATTTGCTGCAAAATAAGGGGGCAAGGATCACCCCTATACCATTCCCACGGGCCTGGATGGCGAGCTGTGAGATTTGCAACCCAATCAGCTGCCGCATTGGCTTCCCTATAAATATGGCGAATCATAGGCGCAGTTGTAGTCCGGAGAGAATCCCAGATAGCACGAAGGATGGGATTGGTGGAATGAGGACTCCCATCCCGACGAATCCACCGAATAACAGTGAGAGAATCTCCCTCAATAATCAGTCTGTCTGAGGCCAAATAACGAACGGCATAAAGTGGGTGATTTTCAATAAAGTAATCACCCCAAACCGATTGATGGTAGCCCGCAAACGAGCGAACAGGTCTATCACCACTGCATGAACAGATCCGTGGGCCTCCATCGTGTTAAAGATAACTGAAGCAAGTAAAGATCTTGGTTAAGGGTGGGGCACAAAACAAAACAAGGGTATATATAATAGTTTAAGGTGGCACGTATCTATCTGCGATCACATCACGTTGGCACAGAGCTAAAGCATAGTTATCTATGTTAATTAAACGATGTAATACTGAGAGAAATATATATATATATATATATATATATATATATATATATATATATATATATATATATATAGTTTATAAGAGAATAATTCCATTACTGTTAAACTCAACAAAAAAAATTGGTTTGAAAATTATACGAGTATATTATTATTTTGGTATGATATGGTATGCTTAATACGTTGAGACTTGATTGGCTAAATTTATTGGTTTGGATTCTTTGGTGTGCATGGCTCTCATAAGTGTGGGAAGAAGAAAAGATAAAATTAACAGTTTACAGTTATCCACCACCACGTTGGCACTAATCTCGAAAAGGACAAACACCTGTGAATGATGAAAAGCCCGTGGGATAGCAAAGTAAGTTGTAGCTCTGGCGATTTTCGTGCGATTCCCGCGCGATTTTTATTGCTGTTTTCGTGTAAGTCTTGCTCTCCCTTGTCGATAGCTGTGGTGTTTTGACGGATAGGTGTGGCGACTTCATCTTGTGGTGGCATAGCTACAGGGGGATTGCTACAGTGATTTTGACGCGCCCGGTTCTTAAAGCACTCTTCCTTTGCTTTAAGATTCGAGATCCGGCCGTTTCTTCCACCTGATCTCCGGCGATCTCCGCTGGCTGGGTTTCTCTCTTCATCCGTGCTCTCGTCGTGCGGCTCTTGTTTATCCTATGGCCTCCGATGGAGGTGCGGGAGGTCCGGCTTCGAGAAGAAGGGGATTTGAGCAGGGGTTTAAATGGGTCTCGTCGTCTCCCTCTCCGGCGGAGGTTGCGACACTTGAAGCCTGTTTTCCGGCCATCGTCCAGGTCCAGAGATGTGTTGGAAGAAGAAATGTCCGAATGGAAGCTCAGGGCAGTCCTCGCCCGCTCTTTCATGAGGTGGGTTCCGGCCGAAGCCTATATCAGGGAATTCCGCAGAGCTGGGATCTCGGGTTCTATCGTCCCAATCTGCCTCTCATTCCGTTGCTATATCTTCCGATTTGAAGACTCGGGAGCATGTGAGCTGGTTCTCAATCGCCCGTGGGTGGTTAATGGCCAGATAATTGGGATGGAAGCCTGGAAATCGGAGTTCTTCCCGGCTGCTGACTCCATCTCCTCTACTTTGATTTGGATGAGACTGCCTAATCTCCCGATGGAGTTCTGGCGAGAGGATATTCTTAGGATGATAACGGAGCCTGCAGGGAGCTTCTTCGGAGCTGATTCTGCAACTCAGCTGAAGAACCGAGGCGGCTTTGCCAGGGTGGCCGTCCGTGTTGATCTTCTTCGCCCACTGCGTCCAGGGACCCGAATCCAGGGGACTCAGGGGCCGTTTTGGCAGCAATTCATCTACGAATCGGTGGAAGGAATCTGCCCTAAGTGTGGTTCTCTGCATTTGGTGGATCCTGCTCGCTGGTGTCCTCGTCTGATGCGGAGGTGGATGACAATGGCCCTGTTTTCGGGCCGTGGATGGCGGCCATTCGTCAGCGGCGGTCTGTGCTGAAGGCCTCCCTGGCAGCTGATTCTTCTGTGTCGAAGCCTTCTCGGCCTGTTTCTTCTCCATGCCCTATCCCTCAACCCGGTTCTTCATCGCTGGAGGTGTCTGAGGGATGGCAGATTCCGGCGAAGTTGGCTCGGAGGCGCCTTCCTGCGTCGCTGCTGGGTGCCTCGGCTAATCAAATTCAGCTGGGGGAGACAAACAGTGATGGTTTAGTGGCCGTGCCGGTTTCCTTGGTGCATGCCGGTTTCAAGGCATCTTATGCTGGGAAGAAGAGTCTCAATCAGGAAGCAGTCCCTGATCTTTCTCTCAAAGTAGCTCCCAATCCATTTGCCTCTCTGGGATCTGATTCCAATGTAGGGGGCCAAGTGGAAATCAGGGATGGGTGTTCGGGTCCCCTTAAGCGGGCCAGACCGGTTGATAGTCTGCCCCCAAGATCAGTCACTAGAGTGGAAAAGAAAAAAGGAAAAGGCAAGAGCTCTAATATCAAATGTAAAGTGGACCTTATCCCTTCTTCACCTAGTAAATCTGAGCCCTCCGGTCGTCGGGCCGCTGCTCTGGGCAGTGAGGTCACCACTGTAGCTGTTATGGGGCAGGGATTAGACTCCTTATCAACTGTAGATTCCCACAGGTATGTAGAAACTGTACCTAGCTCAGGTACTCTGCAGACTCATGGCTCACATTATCCTGAGGGTGGCACCCCGTCTGTAGGGCGCCTTTCAGATTATGTTATGGATGAGGACCAGGGGGGGCCCCCTCTACCTCCAGTTAGTTTTATGAAGATCTTATTATGGAATGTTCGAGGTGCTAGTAAGCCCTCATTTCGGTCCTCCTTTGGTAGATTGCTTCAACTACATCATTTTGATATATGTGTTCTTCTTGAAACCAGGCTATCGGGGGATACCTTGTTACGATTTCGGAGACAGATTGCCCGGTCTTGGTCCTCTTATGCAGTGGAGGCTATGGGTATGTCTGGTGGTATTTTGGCCATTTGGCGTGACTCAGCTGTTACGATTGAAGCTTTTCATCATTGTAACCAGCAGATTGGCCTAGTTGTCACGGAAGGGACCTCTAATCCCTGGCTCCTTTCGGCGGTCTATGCCAGTACGGACTACCGGGAGAGACGGGTCCTATGGTCTGAGCTGCTTTCCCTCCTTGATCGAGGTCTTCCTTCTATTATTGCTGGTGATTTTAACTGTATCACTGAGGCTAGTGAAAAGCGGGAAGGCAGAAGAGTTACTAGCTCAGCTGATATCAATGAATTTAGGTCCTTTATTGGTTCTTCTGGGCTGATGATTTGGGGTACTCGGGGCCCCAATTTACTTGGTGTAATAATCGGCAGGGGACTGCTCCTGTGTGGGAGAGATTGGACAGAGCTCTTGCCTCGGCTCAGTGGACTCAATGTACCGGCAGTTTCTGTTACTCATCTCCCTAGGATCGCCTCTGTCACTGCCCCATTTTGATATCTACTGAGGCTGAGCTCCATCAGAGAAAGCAATTCAAATTCGAGCGGTTTTGGACTCCATTCGGCAGCTCGCACAATCATTTCTCAGATTTGGCACCTACCTGTGAGAGGTAATGCTGTTTATAGGCTATCTCGTCGTCTTTTGTTGACCAGTCGTAGATTGTCTAGATGGAATAAACAGGAGGTTGGGGATCTGGTTAGGCAAGTGGAGCAGGTCGAAGCCACTATCAGTGCTCTTCAGGCTAAGGAGGACCACGACGGACTTCTTTTGGACTCTGATCTCTCCCTTCTGCGAGAGAATCTTGCTCATCACCATTCCCTTCTTCAGCAGCAGGAGGTGTTTTGGAGGCAGAGATCCAGGATTCAGTGGATCTGCGAAGGGGACCGCAATACCAGATTTTTTTACCAGGTCACACTCCGTCGGAGGGCTACTAACAAGATTCGGAGGTTGGTCGATGAAGAGGGACATTTCCTGGATGATATACAATCTATTCGGTCCCAGCTTCTCCATTTCTTCCGCACTAGGTGGACTGAGACCACTGCTGTGGGTGCTCCGGTTTTTCAGGTTGATAATTCCAGGAAGGTTTCCTCTGCGGAGAATGCTATGCTGGTCAAGCCGATTACTGTGGAGGAGATTCGTCGAGCACTCTGGGATCTTGGTCCGGATAAGGCTCGGGGCCTGATGGTTTCCCTCCATTCTTTTTCCGTCACTATTGGGACATAGTGGGGCAGGAGGTTGTTATGGCGGTCCAGCTTTTTCCAATCTAAACTCATTCCTAAGGATTGGAACCAGACTCTTATCACTTTAGTGCCTAAGTGCACTAATGCTTCTATTCCTCAGCACTTCAGGCCAATCAGTTTATGCACTACTTTATATAAGGTCTGTGCCCGCCTTCTTGCTAGCCGTCTCTGCGAGGTGATTCCCCGTATTATTTCTGCTGAACAGGGGGCTTTTATCAGAGGGCGTTCTATCTCGGATAATATCCTTATTACTCAGGAGTTTATGCATGATCTGCAGAGAGCCCCAGCTAGACGGTGTCTTATGGCTGTCAAACTTGACATGGAGAGAGCTTACGATAGACTGAGTTGGGCTTTTCTTCAAAGCTCTCTTCAGGAGTTTGGATTTGACGGGGTGTTTATTGAGTGGATTATGGCTTGTATTCAGAGGCCTTCCTTTGCTTTGATTATTAATGGGGGTTTGACTGAGTTTTTCCAGTCTTCTGTAGGGTTACGTCAGGGGTGCCCTCTATCCCCTTGTTGTTCATTTTGGCCGCGGATGATCTTTCCCGAGCTTTTATCAGGCTCAACGTGATCGGGCGATTGTCCCTTTTATGGATGGGGTTGGCGGTCCTTCTGTCTCTCATCTCATGTTTGTCGATGACTGCATTATCCTGGGTCAGGCCTCTATTGAAAATGCGGTTTCTGTTGATTCTATTCTGCAGCGGTATTGTAGGCCTTGGGTCAGAAGGTCAATTATCTTAAATCTTCCATCTTTAGCCCGAAGACTTCCAGGTCTATTAAAGCAGTCATTATCACTTTGCTGGGTATCTCTACTCAGACTGACCGGTTTATGTATCTGGGGATTCCCATGACCGGTAGACGCCCTCGTTGTTCTGACTTTGCTGATTTAGAGAGAGGGTTCGTCAGCGTATTGAGGGATGGCAGGTTACCGGCCTATCTATGATGGCCAGAGTCACCATTATTCGATCGGTTCTTTCCTCTCTGCCTCTCTATTTGCTTTCAATGCGGCCATCCCTATTACATGCCTGCGGAGGATTGAGAGAATCTTTAGAGACTTCCTTTGGGCCTCCATGCAAGATGGGCACGACACTCATCTATTATCTTGGGATATGATATGTATGCCTATTCAGGAAGGTGGTCTCGGGATCCAATCTCTGAGATCAACGGCAAGCCCTCCTGGCCAGACATGCTTCTCGATTCCTTCTGGAGCCGCAATGTCTGTGGAGTTCTCTTATGCGGGCGAGGTATGGTGAATGGAAGCCTGGGGAGTGTATTGGGCCGCCCAGGGGGTGTTCCTTCTTTTGGAAGGAGGTATGTCAATATGGTGAGTCTATCCTTAAGAAAACTACATGGATGATTGGAGATGGTCATTCCGTTGATGTGATTCAGGACTCCTGGATATCTGAGCTCCCTCTTTCTCGGTGGCCTTCTTTTATCAACATTGATGTCCCCACCAAGCTGAAGGTTAGGGATTTGATTTCTCTAGATCCCCCTTCTTGGGATACCGATAGAGTGATCAGGTTCTTTGGTGATGAGCTCTCTCGGCGGATTTTATCTATTCCTCTCACCTCTGGACCTTCGACGGATGCTAGAGTTTGGCAGAGATCTTGTCTTTCCAAAGCCCCTCTTAGGGATCTTATGAAGGTTTTCAGGCCCCAGCCCCTGGTCACAAAGGATGCTGCTTGGATCTGGTCGCTTCCTACTCTTCCCCGGGTCCAGGTATTCATCTGGAAGCTTCTTTGGGACTGTCTTCCGACGAGTGCCATGCTCTCCCGTAGGGGTTTGCCTATCCAGCCGACTTGCTCTCTGTGTGGATTGGAGGATGAGACTACGGATCATGCGATCTTCATATGTCCCCGAGCCAGGTTGATTTGGCAGATGATGGGTTACTCCTATAATGTGGGTGGTTCGGGATCCCTATGCTCCCTCTTCTTTCTTGATCTCCGGAGGGCATCCCAGCATAAATAAGGTCTCTGGGCGATCACGGCTTATCAGATTTGGATATCGAGGAACCACCTCATCTTCTCCGATGATGTTACCTTCCACATCGGCTTGTTAGAAGGATCAGATCTTTGTCTGCGGATTATGCCCAAGCTTTTCATGCTGTTGGTCTTGACTCCTCTGGCCTCTGGGGTTCCCCTGCTGCTTCGGCAGCGAACCGGCATACGGTTTTTATTTCCTGGAGCCCCCCCATCAGGGTTTATCAAAATCAACTTCGATGGGAGTGTCCGTGGAAGAGCTGTGGGTCTGCGTTTATCATCCGTGGTCCTCAGGGTGATATGCTGGTTGCGGGTGGCTTTGGTACCCTTGATTCCTCTGTCCCTATGATAGAACTTTATGCAGCATGGGCAGGTATTTCTTATGCCTCTCATCACTTCCATGCTCATCGTCTCGTTATCGAGGGTGATTCGATGACGGTTATCCGATGGCTAAGAAAGGAGAATATTTTCAACGGCCCCAGTATTCCTATTCTCAGGGACACATGGTCTATTTTACAGAGAGTTGGTTCTGTCCGGATTCATATATCTACCGTGAAGCCAACTCGGCGGCCGATTGGATAGCAGCTTCTGTGGCTCAGCATGCTGCTGGTTGGATTGGCGGCTAGGTGACCCTTGCCCCTCTGTCTTACAGCAATTTTGTATTCTGACCTAT
>UESW01002145.1:38519-74006 GCA_900491605.1 Calamus simplicifolius | reverse complement strand
TTAGAAAGTTCAAACTTGGGCCTTGACATTTAATTTGCCTCTAGTTGTCACCAAACTGATAAGGTGATTACCATCAAAAGGATGGCAATATATGATTGCCACCTGCAAATTTAACACCAAAATTTTTAAATAAAAAAGCCCCTTTAGTAGCTTGCATATATATAGTTACAAATTAATTGTAAATACAGATTATTGTGAAACATATACATATACTAATAATATAACTTTTATAATATAATAAGTTATATTATAATTTAATTATCTTTATTATATTCAATATAAATAATAAAAATTATTATGTTAAATTATATATAATAATCATTTATTTTAGTATAATTATATTAATATAATTACTATATAATTTTATAATAATATATAATAAAATTTCATACAATATAATATATTAAATTTATCATAATTAATATGATTTATTCATATTATTAAATCATTTTTTACTCTAAATATTATATTATTATTTTATAATATATTTTTTATATCATAATAAATAGTACAAATTATGAATATAATATGTATTTTACATTAACAATATACATTACTATTTTTTATCGATGGAATTGGTTAATAAATTAGAAAATTTTTAGATCTATAAGCTGAGACTCGATTGGTTAAAATTTATTGACTTACTCATTTATGTGGCTCATGTGTATCAAGTCCATGGGAAGAAGAAAATCTAACAACATCATCCTATTCTATGAATTCTTTTGTCGCTCTCGTGTGTTAAGTACATGGAAGGAAGAAAAGCAATAACGTCACCCTAATTTATGAATTCGTTTGTGGCTCTCATGTGTGAGGTTCTCTTCTACCATCAAATCATGATGGCAAAGAGTCAGAAAAAGACAAATACATTGGAAGAAGAAAAGCAATAATATCAACATGATCAATGAATTTTTTTTGACTCTCATGTGATAGGTACATGGGAAGAAGAAAGCTAATAATGTAATTATAATTTGTGAATTCTATTGTGTGGCTCACATATAAGAAGAAGATAAGCCAATAATGCTATCTTGATTTACTAGTACAATGAAGAAGAGTGAACCAATAACGTCACAGTCTATGAATTCTTTTATTGCTCTTGAAGTTCATCATCATTATCTAAGAATCCTTCTATGGCTCTCGTGTAATACGAGAGTCAAGCCTTACCTACAGATAATGCAAGAAAGTTTTCACACGTGCCACGCTAATGAAAGTAGATATGCAAAATGTCACTAACATGCTGGATTGGTGATTACCGTCCTTATAAAGCATGAGTTCTTTTGAAGTTTTCAGAACAAAATTGGACTCATCGGATATGTAAACTTGATTTTTTGAAGGCATATGATTTGGCATATGATTCGTTAAATCCTAAAAAATATTTGGGGATATAAATTTGGTTTAGAAAGTTCAAACCTTGGCCTAGACATTTACTTTACCTCTAGGTTGTCACCAAAATGATAAGGTGATTACCATCAATAGGATGGCAATGCATGATTGCCACCTGCAAATAACACCAAAATTTTTAAATAAAAGGCCCCTTTACTAAATTGCATATATATAATAAATTAATTATAAATACGAATATTTTGAAATACATAGTCATACTAATAATATAACTTTTATAATATAATTAGTTACATAATAATTTTAATTATTTTTATTATATTCAATATAAATAATAAAAATTATTATGTTAAATTATATAATAATCATTTATTTTAGTATATTATATTAATATAATTACATAATTTTTATAATAATATATAAAATTTCATGCAATATATATTAAAATTATCATATAATTAATATGATTTATTCATATTATTAAATTATTTTTATGATTCTAACATTTTATTATTTTAATATATTTTTTATAGCTAATAAATAGTACAAATTATGAATATAATATGTATTTTACATTATCATATACATTACTATTTTTACGATGTATGGGTTAATAAATTAGAAAATTTTTAGATCTATAAGCTGAGACTTGATTGGTTAAAATTTATTGACTTAGACTCTTTTATGTGGCTCATGTGTATCAAGTACATGGGAAGAAGAAAATCTGACAACATCATCCTAATCTATGAATTCTTTTGTGGCTCTCGTGTGTAAGTACAAGGAAGGAAGAAAAGCTAATAACGTCGCCATAATCTATGAATTCTTTTGTGGCTCTCATGTGTGAGGTTCTCTTCTACCATCAAATCATGATGGCAAAGAGTCAGAAAAAGACAAATACATTGGATGAAGAAAAGCATAATATCAACATGATCAACGAATTTTTTTTGACTCTCGTGTGACATGTACATGGGAAGAAGAAAAGCTAATAATGTTATTATAATTGTGAATTCTATTGTGTGGCTCACATATAAGAAGAAGATAAGCCAATAATGCTATCTAGATTTACTAGTACAATGAAGAAGAGTGAACCAATAACCTCGTCATAATCTATGAATTCTTTTATTGCTCTTGAAGTTCATCATCATTATCTAAGAATCCTTCTATGGCTCTCGTGTAATACGAGAGTCAAGCCTTACCTACAGATAATGCCGGATAGTTTTCACATGTGCCACGCTAATGAAAGTAGAGATGCACAACCTCACTGACATGCTGGATCTGTGATTAATGTTGTTATAATGCATGAGTTCTTTTGTAGTTTTGAGAAAAAAATTGGACTCATCGGATATGTAAACTTGATTTTTTAAAGGCATATGATTTGGCATATGATTGTTAAATCCTAAAAAATATTTGGGGATATAAATTTGGTTTAGAAAGTTCAAACCTTGGCCTAGACATTTACTTTGCCTCTAGGTTGTCACCAAAATGATAAGGTGATTACCATCAATAGGATGGCAATGCATGATTGCCACCTGCAAATTTAACACCAAATTTTTAAATAAAAAAGCCCCTTTACTAAATTGCATATTATATAATTATAAATTAATTATAAAAACGAATTATTTTGAAATACATATACATATACTAATAATATAACTTTATAATATAATAAGTATAATAATTTTAATTTTTTTATTATATTCAATATAAATAATAAAAATTATTATGACAATTATATAATAATCATTTATTTTATTATATTATATTATTATAATTATTACATAATTTTTATAATAATATATTAATAAAATTTCATGCAATATAATATATTAAAATTATCATATAATTAATATGATTTATTCATATTATTAAATTATTTTTATGATTCTAATATTTATATTATTTTTTTAGATATATTTTTTAGCATAATAAATAGTACAAATTATGAATATAATATGTATTTTACATTATAAATATACATTACTAGTTTAACGATGGAATGGGTTAATAAATTATAAAATTTTTAGATCTATAAGCTGAGACTTGATTGGTTAAAATTTATTGACTTAGACTCTTTTATGTGGCTCATGTGTATCAAGTACATGGGAAGAAGAAAATCTGACAACATCATCCTAATCTATGAATTCTTTGTGGCTCTCGTGTGTTAAGTACATGGAAGAAAGAAAAGCTAATAACGTCGCCATAATTTATGAATTTGTTTTGTGGCTCTCATGTGTGTGGTTCTCTTCTACCATCAAATATGATGGCAAAGTGTCAGAAAAAGACAAATACATTGGAAGAAGAAAAGCAATAATATCAACATGATCAATTAATTTTTTTTGACTCTCGTGTGACATGTACATGGGAAGAAGAAAAGCTAATAATGTTATTATAATTTGTGTATTGTGTGGCTCACATATAAGAAGAAGATAAGCCAATAATGCTATCTTGATTTACTAGTACAATGAAGAAGAGTGAACCAATAACCTCGACACATCTAGGAATTCTTTTATTGCTTTTGAAGTTCATCATCATTATCTAGAATCCTTCTGTGGCTCTCGTGTAATACGAGAGCCAAGCCTTACCTACAGATAATGCCAGATAGTTTTCACACGTGCCGCGCTAATGAAAGTAGTGATGCACAACCTCACTGACATGCTGGATTGGTGATTAACGTCGTTATAATGCATGAGTTCTTTTGTAGTTTTGAGAACAAAATTGGACTTATCGGATATGTAAACTTGATTTTTTGAAGGCATGTGATTTGGCATATGATTTGTTAAATCCTAAAAAATATTTGGGGATATAAATTTGGTTTAGAAAGTTCAAACCTTGGCCTAGACATTTAATTTGCCTCTAGGTTGTCACCAAATGATAAGGTGATTACTATCAATAGGATGGCAATGCATGATTGCCACCTGCAAATTTAACACCAAAATTTTTAAATAAAAAAGCCCCTTTACTAACTTGCATATATATAATATAAATTAATTAAATATAGATTATGTGGAACATATATACATATACTAATAATATAACTTTTAATATAATAAGTTATATTATAATTTTAATTATTTTTATTATATTCAATATAAATAAAAATTATTATGTTAAATTTGTATAATAATCAGTTATTTTAGTATAATATATTAATATAATTTTATATAATTTTTATAATAATATATAATAAAATTTCATACAAATATATATTAAAATTATCATATAATTAATATGATTTATACATATTATTAAATTGTTTTTATGATTCTAATATATTGTATTATTATTTTATAATAAATTTTATAGCGTAATAAATAGTACAAATTATGAATATAATATGTATTTTACATTATCAATATACATTACTACTTTTTATCGATGGAATGGGTTAATAAATTAGAAAATTTATAGTTCGATAAGCTGAGTCTTGATTGGTTAAAATTTATTGACTTAGACTCTTTTATGTGGCTCATGTGTATCAAGTACATGGGAAGAAGAAAATCTAACAACATCATCCTAATCTATGAATTCTTTTGTGGCTCTCGTGTGTTAAGTACATGGAAGGAAGAAAAGCCAATAATGTCACCATAATTTATGAATTCTTTTGTGGCTAATGTGTATCAGGAATACGAAAGGAAGAAAAGCTAGTAACGTCATTATAACCTATGAATGCTTTTGTATGGCTCATGTGGCTCAAGTACATGGGAAGAAGAAAATCCAAAAACGCCATCTTTTTTTATTTTTTTTGTGGCTCTCGTGTTTACACGAGAGGCAAGCATTCTTTGCCAGTAATATCAGATCATTTTCACGCACGCGATGCATATGAAAATAGAGACGCACTTTCTTGAACCTGATCGACATGCTGGATCGGACCGGGGTTCTCGGATCGAGGATGGTGTCCATATCTGACATCACACACGGTGGCACAAGGCAGGGAAAGGGGACAAGTCCGTGTGAGGGAGAAAAGCCAATAACGTGTTTACAATAAATAAGTTCTTTCGTGGTTTTGAGAAGGGAACTAGAGTACCACTGGGATATGGACGCTAGATACTTTTGGTTCTTCCAGGATAGTGAGGGCCAAGGTTTTCATTGCAATACTAGAATTTATTCGAGCAGAAATTAACCATGCATTATAATTTCATGAGCAGCCCAACATTTACTAAATAATTGACAACCTTAATGACACATGGATGCTGTAAATCAATTGACTTTTAGTGGAGAGCTAGACTTAACAGGAATTGAAATTAGCTCACCTATGAGAAATATTATATCAAATAAACTCAAGATTAATTAGGCCTTTTATTTTTGTATCAACAAAAAATAGGATATAAATATGGTTTAGCTCCATATGATAGATGCAAAACAAATCTATTCACACAATTATCAACGAACCGTACCAATATAATAAGAAATGAAGAGTACTAGAGAAAGCAGAATTCAATAATACACTTAAAAGATGTGACATACGAATTCAACTACCAATATCTTTAGTAGCTCAAATAAGAAAGTTTATACTAGACCTTAATATCAAGCCATATTGTTACATGGCAAATGAAGATCATAAAAGCCTATACTGACTACTAAGAACGTTTATATGATAGTTAATCTGAGATAGAAACAAAGAATAGGTAGAGAAAAGATGTATTTATCAGTTTTATAGCATTGAAAAGTACTTGAAAAGCATGTTCTTGATTTGCCAGGTGAACTATGTTTCTTTCATTAACTAACAGTAAAGCAACAATTAATTAGATACAATGATGAATTTCATCATGACACCTAGGCTATTCCGATGTGAACATCTTCCTTCAACATCTTTTATAGAAGCTTTAAAAAATGGCCAACACTTCCAGCACACCTGTTGCCAGAGTCTATAACTCAAGATCCTACCAAGTGTTTCAAAAAGTCCCTTCCATAAAACTTGTTTCTTAAGACACTCTACCCACTCATTCAACCATCTTTTGAAAAAGCAGTCATGGTGAATTGCAAACCTATGAAGAAAAAGTCATATTTCAGGACAAAAAATGATAACTATGAGCTAATTTAAAATACAAACACGTATATTTCTGCCTCCTAGCATGATTCTCTGGTTCCAACCATGGTGGGTAAGGTAGGGATTCGATGACCTGAAGGAAAAATGAATTTAACTAGCAAATTAATTATGATGGCTTAACAAACGAGTTTTTGCACTGGAGTTCTTGTTCAGAAAACTAGGGTTCTGATCTATTCAAAGAAGAGGGCCATATCCTGTTGGGAGAAAACTAGGTAGGATTTTGGTCGACTCTCCCTGCTGGTTCAAGCACTGCCCTGAAATTTACAAGAAACCTCCAGAAGCAATAATCTTAGATTTGGTCAAAGTGCTATAAAACAGAAACATTAAATTACCATTTTAACTAAACCTGGTGAAAGCGCTAGAACACCCCAATTTTTCTCATTCAAAAACCTAATCTAAGAAATTAAGAAATAATGAATCAATAATTCAGAGAGAAAAATTAAGGTGGGGAAAACTGCCATAACGTTCTCAAATGGGAGCCATGAAGGACCAATACTCTAAGAGGGAAGCGAGCGGAGAGGTGGTGGTTGTGATCGGATGGACCTCAACACTACCTACGTGATACCCTCTTATGTAAATAAAATATTTTTATTAAAATAAATAAATAATTTTTAAAAAAACTCTCGATCACTTTTCGAAAGCTTTTGATAAAATTTCTAGTGGTTTTTTTCTCCATTAAGTGTATCGGTTAGATACGATTAAGATGTCCTATATTCGATATCGAGGAATTACGCGAATTCAAAATTTGAATCCACATAGACGTCAGTTTGAAGCGTACTTGGTGATGGACAGATAATGCATAAAGCTAAATAAAATAGGAAGATTCATGGGTTTGGTCTTAACAAAAGTTTTACACCATCACTGAGAGAGATCGTAATTCATAAGGTGTGGAAGAGCCTTATTCTGATCTAAAGAAAAAATAACCTATTTGCATGGGTAATGGCCGTAGGTATTTATGTATCGATTCATATTACATTATTTATCATGTTAAATATATTGATCCCTATGTGACCATATATTTATCATGATAAATAATGTAAAACATGAATCGATACATAAATACCTCCAACCATTGCTCCATGCAAATATGTTGACTTTTCTTCAGATCAGAATAAGGCTCTTCCACACCTTACGATCTCTCTTAGCGATGGTGTAAAACTTTCGTAGAGACCAGGCGCATGGACCTTCTCATTTTATTTAGCTTTATACTTTATCTGTCCATCATAGAGGGCGCTTCAAATGGATATGGGTGAGGACGTCTATCTTAATTATGGATTCAAATTTTGAATTCATGTAATCCCTCAATATTGAATATATAACCATCTTAATCGTATTTACCTGATACGCTTAATGAAGAAAAAACCAACATTCTTCCACTTGTCCGTATATTCTATTACTATAGTAAGAAATGGAATACATGAATCATAGCAATAGGTCTTCTTAAAATCGAGTATTATTCTGAATGTGAAAAAATATCACAACCATAAAATAGTTTCATTGTACAAGTAGTTGTCCATACAACTAAATTATATCATGGGACCAACTTCCATTCATACCACATGATCCTTAAAATTCTTAATTGGCATGCCTTTAGTCAAGGATCAGCTATCATCAATTCAGTGCTAACATGTTCTATGACCATTTTATTTTCTTTAACATGTTCTCTTATGGCTAAATACTTAATGTCGATGTGTTTACTTCGACTACCACTCTTTGTGGTTTTTAATCAAAAATACAGCAACTGAATTGTCATAGTACAATTTAATTGGTCTAACATATAATCAATAATTCTAAGCCTTGAGATGAAACTCTTCAATCATATACCGTGCAATATAACCTCAAAACAAGCCATGAACTCTGCTTGTGTATATATAGTAGAGGTAGCAGTCATATATATCTCATAACCTTTTAGCAGCTCTCTAGTGGTCTAAACCAAGATCACTCTGATATCTTTCAATATCCCAACTGCAAATGCTATGTCAGGTCTTGTACAAACCTGAGCATACATCATGCTACCAACAGCTGAGGCATATGGAGTGTTTTTCATTTCTTTCCTCTCAAAGTCATTCATCGGGTACTGACTCAAATTGAATATGTCACCCTTGACTATGGGAGCTATACTCGGTAAACAATCTTTCATCCAAAATCTCTCTAAGATTTTGTTGATAAGTTTCTTGAGATAGACCTAAAACACCTCGAAGTTTGTCTTTTTGAATTTTAATGCCAATAACACAAGAGGCATTATCCATATCTTTCATGTCAAAATTCTTCGAGAGAAATTGTTTCACCTTATGTAACATATCTTTATCATTGGTTGCAAGTAAAATATTGTCTACATATAGGATCAGAAAATAAATTTTGCTCCCACTAACCTTCTGGTATATACGTTTATCCACTCTGATATCAAATGATAGACTAAAATTAAATATATTGATCCCTATAATATATGCAAAAATATATGATAAATATATTTATCATGATAAATAATATAAAATATGAATCGATACATAAATCCTTCAACCATTACTCCACACAAATATGTTGACTTTTCTTTAGATCAGAATAAAGCTCTTTCATACCTTATGATCTCTCAGCGATAGTGTAAAACTTTCATGACCTTCCCATTTTATTTAGCTTTATGCCTCATCTGTCCAAGGCATTTCAAAATGGATATGTGTGATGAGGTGCGCCTCTTACGGAATAAGAACGATGAAAGACGTCTCTTACCAAAAATGTTGACCCTAGATTGATTTTGATGTTTACAAAACACTTAAACAATGGTTAATCATATTAAGCCTATTGCAGAGAAGTTTAAATGCCCTACAAGTAAGTACTTTCATGCAAAAATTTTATGTATCTATCAATTTTATTTTATTATTTGAATGCTATCTCACTTGTCTGCCGTTCCATTTACTTTGAGAGTTAGGTAACTAGCTAGCTTATTCTTCCTGTTAGCTAGCTGGAACATAAATTAGCTAACTAGCTTTGCTTCTCTGTGACTTGGCCGAGTCGTTCCTTATTTTGAATGCAGTATGAGAGGATACAAAGTTGTTGCTTGTCCATACAAAAAGGAGAAATCAGCTGCCACTCAGAATAAAGAGAATCCAAAACCAAAGGCTCAAGGAAGAGTTTACACTCTTACAAAAACAAGATGCTTAGGACATGCTATGGTAACAGGTATCATTCCTATATTTGATGCCTATGCTTTAACACTATTTAAAATAATTGTCCTTGATCCCCGAGGATACGATCTCGATTCATCACTAGCTATAGTAGTAGTAGGTTTTATTTTTGACCACCAACGACAGCGATCACTACACAAGAAGAAATTCATTCACTTTAAATATCTCATGGATATCCAAGAACAACCATTAAAGGTGAGTGTTAAAATATAATGGTTGTTAGTTTTTTTTTATTTTAGTCTTTGTTGGGCTTTTACATAATGGGCCTATTTTATTATGCTTTGGTGTAGTAGCCTTAGATGGATAAGATCATAAGAGGCATTATGTTTATCCATAGAACCAAGAAATAATATTTATATGGTGATGTGCTTAATGAAACGATAGAGCTATTTTTTTCTTGAGAGAAAACCTTTCATCTACCCTGATTTCTCTTCCAAAAATTATCTATGTTGAAAACAATCCTAACAGATGAGAGCAACAAGTTAGACCATGCACTCATAGTTCTACATCTTGCTTCGGTCAAAAACTACAAGCTTTACATAATCGAATACCAGTTACGACTCCAAGTATTACCTAAAATCCGGCTGCTCTCCTGCATATGAATATCTGCATTAAGATATATCAAGGGAATTAAGTACATGCTCATATGAATTTTTCATATTATATGCTAAGGGAGAATGAAAAAGAAACTGAGAATACCTGATACATAAAGTTTCAGCAGTTTCAGCAGCAACTAAACTAAACTAAAGAAACTGAGGATACCTGATACATAAAGTTTCACATAGATGAGTGGCATCCTTTGGGCATATGAATATCTGCATCAAGATATCAAGGGAATTAACTACATATTCATTTTTTTTTACATTATATGTTAAGGGAGAATGAAAAAGAAATTGAGGATACTTGATACATAAAGTTTTGCATAGATGAGTGGCATCCTCTGGTTCACATTGCTGTAATGCTTCTTATGATTCTTTATATATAATATCCATTACATATACAAAATTTTTACATAATGGCAACAAAAGATAAACATCAAAATAACTAATAAATAAAAGTCAGTGGTTCATATCAATTACAATATCCATAACTAACATAAAACATACTACTGTGAAGACAGAGGCGGAGGTGGAGGCAAACGTGAAGGAAGTGACCATGAATGTGGTGAAGGCAGCATAGTGTTGGCTGAAGCCGATGCTGAACTTGATGGTATATCAAGTGAGGGAAGCATAGGAACATTAAACCCAGCAGCACAAGTGTAGCAATTAATCATTGAATTATTTGTTCCTGATGCATAACTTGCTCACGTAGAGCTTCAACAACTGGAGTCGAATATGATGCAATCCCACTAAAGATAGAGGCAGAATTCTTTTGTTGAGGTCTCTTTGCTTCCTTCATTCGAAGAATCGATCCCCAGCCTCTATGATAGCTCGGACGTGTGCCAAGAACATCATCAACGATGTCATCCTCAGTAATATTTTAATTATCAAAGCCATCTTTCTGGATGGATAACGATATGCGGCGTTGGAGCATTTCTTCCTACCAAAATAATCAATTCAAAAATTAAATAGTAAACACTCTAAAATCAATGTGTTAATTTGTGTTTTAGTTGACAAGCACAATATGTGTGACATTATCTATATAAATCTACCCACATGTCAATAAGAACTCATATTATACTG
This sequence comes from Calamus simplicifolius, assembly GCA_900491605.1. Lineage (NCBI taxonomy): Eukaryota > Viridiplantae > Streptophyta > Magnoliopsida > Arecales > Arecaceae > Calamus > Calamus simplicifolius. The sequence goes on along the minus strand of UESW01002145.1, from coordinate 62,757 downwards.
GACTCCAAAATAGAAACAAGAAATTGAGCAAAACTAAGAAATATTTACAATAGAAATAGTGCAATTTGGGTAAATCCACGCAACAACAGCAGTTTCAGCAATTTCAACAATTTGGGTAAGAAATATTTCACAAAATATGTGTGTGGTAGATAGTTATTGATAAGAGCTTATGCTTAACTAAACTAACAATAGTTTCAGCAGTAGCAACAATTAAACAATAATTAGTAATTTCAGCAGCAACAACAATAATAACATACATATCTTTGTTGTGCAATATTGTTGATCCACCTAGTTGATTGACTCTAATGCATGTCCTTGAAATGCTCAATAGGCTTAGGCATTTCTTTTGTCTTCTTATTCATCTGTTATAAAAGTAATATTAGAAAACATACAACATAAGTTACATGTAATAATATTAATTTTAGAAATAGATATTTATGTACCTTTCTGTATCGATGTGCAGTGAAAGAGCTAGATCTATGGCAACTTTTAAACTCCTTTTCTTTCTATTTATAAAATTACTCTTTTCTTTTTCTAAAAAATATTATTTTAAAAATAGTTTAAATAAATTTAGGATTCAAGAAAATTAGTATAAAAATTGAACTATAAATTTTAATTGATTTTTTAAAGTTACTTACCTTTGCTTTCTCAGTTGCCCAATGGTCACAAAGACATTCCCAAATGTCTTATCCACACAAAGTATGAGGCCTCTTTGTCTTTGCCATTTGTTGATCACTTCACCACCATTTTCTCTAAAGTGGACATGCCATCGATAACAAGAATCTCTCCAGTTGTTGCTCATCATCTGATCAATCGCATCATTGATGAGATCACTAGATTCAAAAATAAACTTCTCCTGCACATTATTGAAAAGTTAATTCAACCAATAAACACTAGTATATAATCATAAAAAATGAACTTATTTACTAAAAGGAATAATAAAAAAGTTACTAACATGCATATGATTCATCACAATTTTCTGTTCAACAAGTGAAACCTTCTTCCAAGACAACATAGAATGATCTATGATCCGTCGAACTACCTAGGCAAAACGGTTATTAAACAACTTGCCATTTCTTCCTATAGGTATATAAGTGGCGCTCTCCCTCTGATCAGGATTATTATTATCTACAATATCAAACTGCAAAGGTAGAGGATTTCCTTTGTTATCTTGAATAGCTTTCTCCAATATCATGCTACGAGAAGATCCTCTTTTTGATTTTTCATTTGATGAGGCTACCATTTTTCCCTTATCGCGATGAGGATCATAAGGAGGTTGTGCATCAGATCCATCTCCACCTAGTGTAGACATAATGCTGCAAAACAAAATAAATTAAATTAATAATAATATAAATTATTACAATAATTTTAAAATTGCAAAACAAAATTAAACATACATATACTGAAGCTCCAGGTAAGGCAGCCATTTTACATATCATTCTCAACTGGTCATAGACAAATAATACTAACAACTGGTCATAGACAGATAATACTGAAGCTCCAGGTAAGGCAGCCATTTCTAGTCAGAACTGGACTATCACTAAATTTTATATCTTTGATGCACGTAAAGAGAACTAACAGAGTTGGCAAAACTTTATGTTCATGTTCATTCTTTTTTTCTAATTGCATATAATAGAAATCATCTTTTCTTTCATGTGCTGTGCTAAGACCAATATATCTTCTTGCATGATTCTACCTTATCTTTGAGTAGTCCAATAGCTATGTTATTTTTAGAAGCTGCACATGTGTCGAGGCTATCATTTTCATTTCACAGACTGGTTAGATAGTTATATTGCATGAAAGGCATGTGGCTTCTAAGTCTTAGATGGCATATCAACCAATGGCATATTTTGGTGACATTAGTTTGGTCTTTTTTTATGTGTCAGATGAGGCTAGGAATGGGTTTTGTGCTTTCTACAACACAAAAATTCGATCCTTGATGTCATCTATTGTATATTACATGGTTCAGTATAGTCTATTATGTTACCCTTTTTCTACAATTTAATTTTCTTCTGACTCTTCTGTCATTTTTTTACATTGCACAGTCTAACAGGATCAGACGTTATTGTTGCTCCTGGCGTTCTTCTGTATGTCTTTCTGTGTGGTTGCTAAGCATGTGCAGTAGACAGAATCTAATCTGGAGTATATTACTTAAACAGTCATGTCTAATATTAAGTTGACCAAAACCTGGGATAGTCTTCAAGGGTAAGAGGGGCATGGTTTCTGTTTACTTTACTGTCCGTAGACTCCTGAAGTAGCGCAGGAACACGCTTTCTTCTCCAGATCTCATGAGCCTATTTGTTAACCAGAAGAGAATGCTTCTGGTGAGTTGACGAACTGCAAATAGCAGTAGTTAGTTTTACACCAGTGGTTCACATTTACCTGAGACTGGATATTTTTCTTGGGAGAAGAAACAATTTGGAACCTTCAAGATGTACTACTGGTTAGGCACAACTGGAGTATGGGTTTGTCAGCAGCTCCATCATCAGAGCGTTCTGATCCAGATATAAGGGGTTGTTTACGTCAACTGTAAGAGGCACTGTTCTTTCATTTTCTTTGTGGTAGAAGAGAGATGAAGATTTATAAATTGAGGTTTAGCAAACCTCATAACTAAATTTTATATCTTTGATGAACTATTAGTAATTTCAGCAGCAACAACAGCAGTTTCAGCAGCTTATGCTTAACTAAACTAAAATACATTGGCAAGAGCTTATGCTTAACTAAACTAACAGCAGTTTCAGCAGCAACAACAACAACAACAATGATTAGTAATTTCAGCAGCAACTAAACTAAATTAACAGCAGTTTCAGCAGTTTTAGCAGCAACAACATTTTCAGCCGTTTCAGCAGCAACAACTAAAATTTTAATAATTTTAAAACTGCAAAACAAAATTAAACATATATATAAGTTCTTTATTATAGTGATTCATCAACAGAAAATATGTCATCACTTGTAGAATCTTTAGATAATGAATCGTCTTCCTTGTTTGAACTTTCAGATTGATCATCATCATATTCTTCTAATGTTTCATCAAATTCATCTTCATCATCATTGATAAAGTTATCTTCAACCAAAATGGGATCCCTAATAAAATCTTCTATATTTTCCACAATTTCAGGTTGAACGTCATGACGATTGAGTGTGTTGTTATCTAATGGTGGAAGTTCAACCCATATACGAAACTTTGATGAGTTATTCGCTTGCAAGATATGTTCAGTATCAGTTGCATTACTACTGCTCACTTCAGCTTATGGATTATCCCACAAGTTTTTATAGTTAACTTTTTGTACAAGTCTCCAATCCGATCCTTTTGTCAAATATTGAATATAAAAAACTTATTGTGCTTGTGAGGCCAAAATATATGGATCATTTTGATACCATTATCCTCCAACGAACACACTTGTGAAATTATTGTCCTTTGTATTCTTTTTCTTCGTGGATTAGTATCGTATCATTTGCACTTGAATAAAATGACACAATTATTGAACAAATAGGACAACTCAATTACTCCTTCTAATACTCCATAAAATTTGCTTCCGTCTGGCCCTTCTGCATACAAACCACTGTTTTGCGTCTTAGATGAATATCACATTCGTGTGTTAGAAAATTAATACCATTCACAATATACTCAAGATAAGAATATGCATTCACAAGTGTTTGAGAAGCCAAAGCATACAATTCATCTGTTGCTTCTAAGGATCTAATAGATCGTAATTTTCAATATGCAAATCATAATTGGATAAAACTAAATTGGTAATTTTAGAAAAATAATAAGTTAACATTCATAGAAAATGGATAAAATGATTCAAAGAATAATGACTTACTTTGTCTGAATCAAAGAGGAAATTTAATTTCTTGTTTACGATCTAAATTTGTGCCACCCTTAGCCCGCAATAAGTTCATGTGCTTACTAAATATTGAACACAATAAAATTAGACATTATAGTTTAATATGAAAAGTGAAATAAGTTTAGATGAAGTTTGGCAAAACTTACTCCAAATACTCCTGCATTTGAGGGCCAAAATTGTTAAGCACATACCACTCTGCCTTTAAACAAAGTTTTGAATCAAGCATTATGGCATTCTTCTTTCCCAATGGTCAACCAACACGTTGAAACACACTTAATTGACATGCCAATTCATTCCTCCTTGTATCTTGATGTCGTTCAGGTCTACAAAATTTACTTTCAATCCCTTTTAAGTACACTGAACAGAATGTTAAAGCTTCATTCACAATGTAACCCTCCGCTATTAAACCTTCTAGGAGAGCTCGATTACGAACATATTGCTTGTATACTTTCATCATTCTTTCGAATGGATACATCCATAGTGTATGCACTGGACCCCCTAATAATGCTTCTTTTGGCAGATGCAACATCAAATGCACCATAATGTCAAAAAGGCAGGTGGAAATATTTGTTCAAGTTTTCATAATAAAAAAACCACTTGATATTGAAGACTCTCTAAGTCTTTAACAACCAAGTTTCGAGCACAAATTTGTTGAAAGAACTTAGATAACTCAAAGAGGGCCTCACAAGTCTCCTTGTTCAAGAATGATCGAATCGTAACAGGTAATAATCTTTGAATGATGATATGACAATCATGAGACTTTAATCCATGTATCTTACCATTAGACTCACTCACATTCTTTGATAAATTTGCTGCGAAGTTATCTAAAATCTCACTGACTTAATAAAATTAACAAATATCTTTCGTTCTTCTGATGACAATGTGTAACTTGCTTGTGGCTTCTTCTATTGATTCCCATCTTTAAAAATATGTAATTCTTTTCTGATGTTTAAATCTTCAAGATCAAGTCTTGCTTTGGTTGTATCCTTAGACTTGCCATCGATGCTCAATAAAGTTCTCAACAAGCTGTCACACACATTTTTTTTATATGCATAACATCTAAATTGTGTCTGCATAAACATTGTGCCAATATGGTAATTCATAAAGAATATTCTTTTTAGTCCAGTTCAACTCAGTAGGAGACCGTGCAACTTTTATGCCTCCAAAATTCTTATGCTTCCCTGATATCTTCTCTGATAACTTTTCTAATTGTCTTAATATAATTTTACAGTATATTGCATTGAAGGTTCTCGATAATCAGGCTCACCATTAAATGGTCTACTCCTTAAAGTAGTTTCAGTTATGGGAAGAAATGCCTATGTCCTGTGTATGCAATTTTACTTCTTATTTTCATCGAAGGTGTCTCTTCATTATAAGTATAGCATGCTTTATACTCTTTTATGCTTCATCCAGATATATATTGAAATGCAGGAAAGTGATGAGATGAAGATGTAATAGCAACACACATATGAAACACTGACTTAGTGTATGCATCATAAGTGTCGACACCAATCTCCCATAACAATTTTAATTCATCTACAAGAGGTCTCATAAAAACATCAAAATCCTTGCCAGGAGCTTTAGGACCAGGGATTAATAAAGACATTATCATATTTGTTTCTTTCATATGCCTCCAAGGTGAAAAATTATAAGGTACCATAATGACTGACCACATGCTGTATGAGTTGCTCATATTCTCACATGGATTAAATCAACCAGTTGCCAAACCCAATCGAACATTTCTAGGTTCTCAAGCAAAATTAGGATACTTTTTATCAAAATCCTTCCAAGATTCTCCATCTACAGGATGCCTAAGTATACCTTCATTCTTAGGACGTTCACTTTCATGCCACCTCATATCTTTTGCTGTGTGTCGCGAACTATAAAGTCATTTTAATTGAGGAGTCAACAAAAATACCACAAGACTTTATGTGCCACTTTTTTTTCTTTTGTGTTCCTATCGACCCAATGAGATTCTCCACACAGGACTATTTTGCATATTCACAGTTTCTTTCCAAAATATAGCACAATCAAACTTGCACACATCGATGGCCCCATAACCTAGGCCAAGATTGCATAATAATTTTTTTGCTTCATAATATGAACCTGCCAACTTTGTCCCATTTGAAAATGCCTCCTTCAAAAGCTTTAAAAGCATATCAAAAGACTTGTTACTCCAATTATTTAAAACTTTCAAGTGAAGAAGCTTCACTAAGAAAGTCAAGGAAGAGAAATTTGTACACCCAGGGTACAATTCAATTTTTATCTCTTGAAACAACTCATCATATCGATCAACACTAGAAGTTCTTAAAACTTGGGAAACATCATTAACTATCTCACAAGGGGTTTCAAATGTACTCGGGCCAATAATGTCCGCTAATACATCTAACATTTCATCACCATCATCTTCTTCAGTAACTTCCACATGTTCTAGTTATTTAGGCTCAAGAGACTCTTCATGATAATATCATGTTGATATTATTGTTGAAAACCCTTATCAATCAAGTGATTATGAACGACCCTCAAATTCTGCCAATAATGATTAAGACACTTTCGACATGGGCATCTCACTTTACTGTCTTCATTGACATAAGCCTCTGCCCTTGAAATAAATATCTTAATACCATCAATATATTCCTTTGACAAATATTTTTTTATGAAAGTCCAACTCTTATCAATTATCATCTTGACAGATCCTGCAATTTATACACATGTAAGAAGTATCCTAAATAAGTTTCACCTTCACTCCAAATAATCTAAAAGGTAAGGCTCTATTCCATTCAAGATTATTTCGTGTGATATATTATTCTACTAGTAATCATCATCGTTTATATTAAAATTTTGGCAGTATTTCTTCATAGTTCTCCCAAATGTGTAGCATATACTATGTATAGTATATACCACAATAGGAGAACATATGAGGAATTACAAACCGAAATATCAACCATCGATGACTAATAGTAGATTAACATATTGCAAAAAATAATCTCAAATGTCCACTAGGACAATTCAAGAATTTGTAAGACTATTCAGTCTTACAAACTCTCAAATGGTCTAAAGGTTATAATGTCATAAAAAATGATATGCAAATGAAAAAAGTCACATAACAGACACTATGTGACACATATTATGAATTTAAATTGATAAATCTCCTTTTCTACTATGCTAACATTCTATACATAAAGATATAAAATAAATCAACCAAATGACTAAGTATAACAGTCATTTAAGTATAACAATTGTTCAATAGAACTTTTAAGTTTAATAGTTTACCTCCAATAACAATCATAGAATCTGAAAGGTTATTAATTTGGATTAAAAAAAAAACAATATAATGCAATAAAAGAAATATAAAAAATTAAATAATATGAAGGATAACTTCAGATGAAATGAGTGTATAAAGACAAAAGGCAAATATGCCACTTCTCAAAGGGATTATAGTCATTTCACATCTCTATCAAGTGTTACATTTTATCAAGTGTTTCAAAAATATTCACATTTGACACAGAATTGACTATGTTATAGTATGTCACCATTGTCCATAAATTAAGTTTATATTTAGATTAAGTTTCTTTAAGGTTGTACATAATTATTTAATCTTATAGCATGAATTGTTCAAAGCCCATTTTTATTGATTAAATTCCTTTCATGTGGAATTATACCATACCTTCATTTATTTACTTACAAAGGCATTTGATCATATGTAGCAAGAATTCTGGGAGAATTTATTATGTGTCGGTTTATACGAGACTAAAGATTCTATTGTACAAACTTTGTAAAATTTTGTTAATGCTATCAGCTTATAAATCATAGTTAGATTAAGATAGGTACGAAAGACTCATCAAATAGTGATTTTGGACAAAAAAAAGGTGAAAGATCACCAGTTGATTTATGAAGTCACTTTGGAACCTTTCTTCTGTCCCTATCTCTTGAGCTACCTGTACAATTAAATTGAAAAGAGATTTGATCAGCGACGCAACAAAAATTGGAAATCCATGTATGACGGTAACCACTACTATTAATAAATGCAAATAAAAATAAATGATAAGGAAAAAGATCATGATAAAGAATCACATGAAATGATTAAACTGAAGGATGAAATAGATGATAAACAGGTCAAATTTTAAAGAATCATAATGTTAACATGCCTGAAATTGCAAAGCATGATGCTCCTTGGAGTGCAAATTTTAAAGAATGTTGTAATTTCAGCAGGAAGAAGATACCACGGATGTGGTATCTGTTGAATAGAATGGCCTCAGCTATCAGCGCACAATTAACCCCTCCTAGCTTTAAATAATTAATCCATATCTCAACTATCAAACTTCTCTTTGATGAAATAATATAATATAAAAATAATAATGACTGTAGGTGCTGATTCAAATAGATTACCCATGCATAACCTTCTTCCATTAGAAGAGTTGAGACATGGTCAGATAAATAAGAAGGTAGTTTTAGCAAGACCAAGAAGCCAAAAAAGTAGTCTACAATCCAATTGACCAAGAAGCAATAATTTTATACAGCAAGAAAATACCTGAGTTTCCAATGAAGGTTGAATCTTTCCAAGACTTTGTTGCCTACATAAGACAAAAGTCAGTAGACAAAGAATTAGTGGTTGAATGAGCAATCAGCATATATGTAAACCTATAACAACGTACAAATAAAATAGGAGAAAAGTATTCTTAGAAAGAAGATATAGAATCGGATGGGAGGCGGAAGAAGCGGTGGCGAGAGGAAAAGATTGGGAACTCCAGATGGGAGGCAGAACCCTCGGCTACGAGTATGGGATTCGGCAACGATGGGAGGCAAAACCCTCGGCTACGAGTATGGGATCCAGCGACGATGGGAGGCTTTTCTCGGGAGTTAGGGCAGAGTAAGAGAACTCGGGAGTTAGGGCAGAGGCAGAACTCGGCGTCTGGCGACGATGGAAGGCTTTCCTCTAGAGTTAGAGCAGAGTAAGGGAAGTGAGGGAGTTAGGGCAGAGGTGGAAGTGAGGGCAAAGGCGAAACTTGGCACCCAGCGATGATGGGAGGCTTTCCTATGGAGTTAGGGCAGAGTGAGGGAAGTGAGAGAGTTAGGGCAAAGGCGGAAGTGAGAGCAAAGGAGGAACTCAGCACCCGACGACGATGGGAGGCTTTCCTTTTGAGTTAGGGCAGAGTGAGGGAAGTGAGGGAGTTAGGGCAGAGGCAAAACTCGGCACCCGGCGATGATGGAAAGCTTTCCTCTGGAGTTAGGGCAGAGTGAGGGAGGTGAGGGAGTTTGGGTAGAGGTGAAAGTGAGGGCAGAGGCGGAAGTGAGGGAGTTAGGTCAGAGGTGGAGTGAGGGTAATCGGGAGTGGGGGAGTTTTTTTTGTTAGCCTTTTCCTACAATTTCATGAAAATCGTAGGGAAAGATGCCTTTGACTGCGAAATTTATGAACTTCGTAGGCAAAGGTTTTCTAAGAAGCCTTTGCCTACACGTTTTAGTATCTCATAGGGAAAGATCAATATAGAAACATTTGCCTATGATTTCCATGAAAATCATAGGGAAAGGCCTCTTATAAAAAATTTACAAAATCCTTTCCCTACGATTTTCAGTCTGTCTTCTTATGAAAATTTTTTTGCCTGATACTTTTGCCTCAAAAAAAATTGCTGAGAATAAAAATCCTTTCCTTACGATTTTTAGTCTATCGTAGGGAAAGGTCCAGAGCCTTTTCCTATGATTTTAAAAAATCGTAGAGAAAGGCTTTTTTAGAAAAAAAATTGGCTGATGATTTTGCCTTCAAAAATTTGTTGATCTAATCCTTATGATTTTCAAAACCGTAGGAAATAAGCCTTTCCCTATGATTTTCATGAAAATTGTATGGAAAAGGCTTTTTCAAAAAAGAATTCGCAGGTGATTTTACCTTGAAATATTTGTTGATCTAATCTCTACGTTTTTCAAAAAATCGTAGGGAAAGGTCTAGAGCCTCTCCCTATATTTGTGAAAATCGTAAGGAAAGGCTTTTTAGAAAAAAATTGATGGGTGATTTTGCCTCCAAAAATTTGTTAATCTAATTCCTATAATTTTCACTAAAATCGTAGGCAAAGGATTTTCCTTAGAAGGCCTTTTCCTACGATTTTAGGTTTTATTATAGGAAAAGTATTTCAAAAAAATAAAAATAAAAATTATTTTTTTATATTAAAAATTTTTTCACTATGAAATCTTTGCCTATGATTTTTAAAAATCATAAGAAAAGATTTTTTTTGCCTACGATTTTAAATTCATAGGTGCGAAAAGCGTAGGCAAAGCCTATAATGCAGTTGAGATTGGAGTGAGATGAAAGAGTGAAGACAGCTTAAATTTTCTGATGTCAAAAATCTTATAACAAGTTGATTGAATTTTAAATTGTGCTTTGTAGCAAGTTGATCTTAAATTTGATTGGATTGTAAACTTTTGTGTTTTAAAAATACACGAAGTTATATGATTGTGCCACGCATCTAGCTAGCTTTAAGTTATGAGTTGGGGGCATGATAAATACTGAACAAAACTAGGCCTCTTGCGAGAGCTTTAAGCTAGCAGCCCATTAGCCCGAAAGCCTCACATACTCTTTCGACCACAAAAAAGGTGATTCACTTTAGAGAGTTCAATATGTCTTGCGCAGTTTACCAGTTAAATGCAAGTGGGATTTCCCCGTCACTCCATAACAATGTGCGTAAGCATATGTATGCGGAAAAATACACGAAGTAGAGAACTATATTTCCATTGTTCATCCACCAAGCTTGTGCGCTTCTTATAGAGAAGGTCGACAATTTTGACTTATATACATTTAAGGATAATGCGCAATCCTGAAGGAAAATATGCATCATTTTTCACAAATTTATTACCATAGTCAAGACGATTCAATAATAACTTAAGCACACATTTTCATTGAAAATTAACTCGTTCATATGACAATGAAAAATATTTTAAAGATTACACACGCTATAAGATATTGAAAACAGATGGAAACAGTGCATTTATTCCCCTCGCAAAGCAGAAAGACCATCAATAGGAACATCCAAATCTACGATGACATGTAGATGGCCTGATATATATATATATATATATAACATGAAGTAAGGAACCGTTGCCTTCTCAGAATGGAATGGGGTCGACTAGCAATGATGTGATATGATCTTTCATTGCATTTGAACAGTGCGTATATGAATCAAAACTCTTGTAGTATACGATTTTTGCAGTTCGTGCAAGGTCGACGATTGGCGTGATCAAAGAAGTTGGTATGGCATGCATATCAAGACACTCCTGGTTCAGAATTTTCCATCCTTCTTCAACCATTTCCAGTAGCTGCTCACATGCCTCTTGCACTGAAGCGCCATGCTCTTTAACGTAGCACTGGACTGCCGATGAGACATGCTTCCTCTCTTGCTCAAACTACATGATTTAAAAAAAATGCATTACGTACTAAATAATTATACCAAACGTCTACAAGTTCATGAGCAGAAAAGCACTAGTTTGATCTTTGGGCTTGGCTTCTAAACAAGGCATGTTCCAGCTGCTTTAGCTAGCGAAGATTCATGCTCATGCTCATCGATCTCAAGAACCAGCTTGTTCAACTGGATCGCAAGCTGAACTTCACTGCTTATAACTGAGCTTGGCATAAGCACATGTCAAGCAGGGACACTACCAGGGTGGCCAAGTTGAGGCCAAAAAGCTCAGCACCACTTATTAGCATCCTGAGAATGGCTCAGGTAAAATCAACAGATTACTAACTTCTAAATATGATTACCTCATTGGATGCAATGTCATCAAGGAGCCGGCCGATCAAGGAACTAGCCTCCATGATTCGTGGGAAGCTTGTAAGCCGATCTAATGCCTCCTTTGTTACTTCTTCTCCCATGCCAATAAAAAAAGCACAGGATATCACGGGATGACAGAGGTGATCAGTGAAACAGAGAGATATTCCTTTAGAGGCGGCACGTAACCTTCATCCCTCCATTTGGCTTCTTGAAAGTAAGCTCTTGACTGTTTTTGAACTGCATCAGATTCAAATATCAACAAAACCAAGCTAATCTTCACAAGCAACAATCGTGTCCACGAATGAAATGAAATATGAAATAGCTAATGTTGATTATGAATTTGTGGATGTACACCAAGAGAAGGAAGGTTAATGTATAGTCGACTCGAATCCAAGATGCCTGTTATCATGAGTTATTTTGTGACTAAAAGTATGTGAAATAAGAGCTTGATGATTTGATAAAGGTAGTAATCGTACTGATTCTTTGAGATAGTCCACCCTATAGGAGTTTTCCTCGCCTGCGAGTTCATCCTCAAATTCCCTGATTGTGTTATATAGATGAAGGAAGTAGAGTTTTGAAAACTCCTCTAACTGATCCGCTGCCTCTATGTCCCACCTGCATGCAGGTATATCATTATTGTCGAGGTGGAGAAAAAAACAACAAAATTAAGAGAAGAAAAAAATGAGGAGAAAATTTCACTCACCATGATATTGGCCCAGACATGACTGCGGTAGCGTGGATTTTGAAGATCATAAGGGGGAGTGATGGAAAAGGCACCGGCTAGAGATAATTGGTCATTAATCCCATAAATTTTTTTATTTAATTGTCCACTAGATTTTTGCATGTGCTATATAGAAATAGAAAATACATGAAAAATACAAGTTTGAAAGTTTGAGATTGTATTTAAGAACCAATGTGATTATCAGTTTATATTTTAGAAGCTAGGATCCAGATATCTTGAGAAGCATTGAGAACTGGAGCAACACCCACTTTGGTATTAAAAAGTATTTTATGGATTTATGGAATCCAACTCCTAGATTTTATATGTAGCAATATACTTAATTAAATTTTACTAGCTAGTATACTTTTCTTGTATCTTACATGGAAACTTTGATGCCATCCATATGGTGCTCATATTATCTATCCAACTTACTAGTGTTTCTAAAAGAGTATGTGCTAGCAAGAGATGCTCAAACCTTTGGATTACTTCAGTGAAAGTTTGAAGCTCTTCTAACGTGCCATAAACATCATAGATATCATCCATGAATGAAACGAGAGAAATTATCTTCGCCACATATATTCGAGCTCTAGAAAAATAAGGCTCAAAAGATAACCCAAGAGACCAGAAATAAGCCTCAACCAATCTATCCCTACAGAAGGTTAGCTTCTTTGCAAGGCCAAGTGCTTCCCACCACCTATATAACATATACAATTTTTTTCAGTTTTATATTAAATAAAACTACAACTTTAATAAAATTGAAGTGTCATACTTATGCATGTGTGAGGTAATATGACTAAAACAAGGAGGAAGTATTTATGTCAATATGCTTTTATATACAAATGACACTGTGAAAAAGTTCATAACAAATAAATAAATGATAATAACTCCATAGAATAAAGAGTTAAAATTTTTGAATTATAATATTGTTATCAAAAACATGTGAAAATTAAATTAAGTTATGGTTTGAGTCATAATGCATGAAAATTCTTAAACAAAATACAAAGAATTTGACAAATAAAAAAATCGAGGAGAATTTGTCTAACATTCATAAGGTATTTAAGTGATTAAAATTAGTCATTATAAGAAACAAAAAAGAAAATTAATTTGTATTTTATAAAGTTTCTTGAATTATTCCTAAATAATTTTAGGCTGTAGTAATATTCTTAAATATTACATGGTTCTGGCTTGGTTCAAATATACGAGAACACACCAGACAATCGACTATATTGGTTTGGTTATTGAATATGCTATTTCAATTGGTATAGGTTTATTGTTTGAATGTTGGTAGTGGCATCCTAAATTTCTTATTCTCAAGAAAAGTATGAAGTGGATAATTATGTTAAAAAATCAAAAACCATTAGGGAACTATAATACCCCAAAATAGTCCTATATTGGATAGAAAAGAAAAGTTAATTTGAAGAGCTTTTAACTCAAGTTTGTCTGCTATCAATTAACTTGCACTCAAATTTTTAAGGCTACATAGACTCAATTCACTAATAAATTAATTGGGCTAGCACATAGGACCATTAAAAAACCTTTTAGCAATTAAAAGAACTTTTCAGAGTGAAAATTTAGGGGATATTTTAAAACATGTTTTTCACCAATGATTTAGTGCATACATCAATTTATGAAAGCCTCCTAACCAAGAAAAGTGTTAATTAGTTTATGAATTGGAGAAGTTTGGGTTTGATCATACCCTTTAATCAATTTGTGCTAGCTTCCTTCCAATCTACTTCTCAATTACAAAGAATCCTATCCAAATAAATACAAGGTTATTCAATAATGTTTAGTTTTCATACAAGATTGCATTTTCCTAAAAGTAATTTAATAGTAAAATATTACATTTGTTTCTATTTTAAAAATGAGGACATAAGAATCATGAAAAAACATAATAAATATTCTTAGCTCTCTTCAGGCTTGGCATACTATGATCTTCGTCACCATGCGAGCTTTCATGTATAATACCATTGTTACCAAATTTGTTAGTTTAAAGTTAATCCCATGTCATGTGGTAGGTGGGTGAAGGAAAATCAAAATAAGTAGTAAAAATAGATATAGACTAGTTTAGAATATGGTCTACAAAACAGATAGCAGGTTAGCTTTTCCTAACTCCTTTCAAGAAAATGAGGAAAATTAGCTTTCACAAATGACTAGCATGCATCATTTTTTTAATTTAAACCTCTTAAAATAAATAGTTTGTATTTTCTTTTTGGTTTCAGGTAATCTTTTTTCTCTACCATTTGTTATTTCTATAATTTAGAGATATTTGTTCATTATCCTTATTTAGTTTCAATTAATATACTTGTTGCTAATCTAATTTAAACTTGGACATGGGTATAGAAATAGGTCCGTTTTCAAAATTACTTGAATATAAAATATATATTTGTATGCACGCAAATGCAAGCATATATATATATATATATATATATATATATATATATATATATATATATGTTAACTCAACTCAACTCATCTAAGCCTTTTCCCAACTACATAGGGTCGGCTATATGAATCTGCTTCCTCCACTCTGCTCTATCAGGATCAAGTCGATATATATATATATATATATATATATATATATATATATATGTATGTATGTATGTATGTATGTATGTATACATACATACATATATATACATACATACATATGTATGTATGTATGTATATGTATGAATGTATGTATGTAGATATAGATATCTATAGATATTAAGATCCGTATGCATGTATGTATTTTTGTATGTGTACACACACATGAAAAATACATGAAGTTTATCAAGAATCGACAATTATTTTGTTTCTAGTTTTTCTTTGTTTTTGTTTAGATATATTTTCCTAAAAGTATCTATTTAGATGTTGCCAAAGGAGATTAATAATTACAAGTAATTCTTGTAATAATTTTTGATCTAAAACAAATGATGACAAATCAATCTATTTAACATCCTGGCGCTTGTAACAGCTTGACAGATGGATACTTACATTGAGATACTTCTAATTTCTTCTCGATGAATTGATTGTAACATATGAAAATCCAATTTTGCAAGCTTCAGTACCAAATTAATTCGTCCCTCATCTTCTTGGTAAACGGAGATATAATTCTTTGCCTCTAGCCTCCTCATTCTCCTATGTAAAGGCATTTGAAGGACTTGCGATAATTGTGTTGCAAAAGGTGGCCTTATCTGACTCTCCATAAATTTGAGATGTACCTTTGTAAAATTAAGTGCTTCATCTAATATATCCTCCTTTGTGGTGCCAAGATAAGCAGCCTCATATAGGCTTAACAAACCCTTCACATTATTTCTTAAGACAACCTTAAAACTTCCTTCATTTTCTCTAAACCTGTTAAAAATATCTACAATACCAATCAAAAGTTTGAGCATCATGTTGGAGTGAACATAAAAGAACAACAACAACAACAATATATATATATATATATATATATTACTTACTTGCATTTATATTATAGCCATGCTGTCTCAAGAGTCGAAAGTAAAGAGCAACAGCATGCAAATCTTCACTATCAATAGGGACACTATAGATTTGGCTCAGCATCTCATCTATCTCTTTTTCAAAGTGATATGCCACTCCCAGGCGCTGAAGTGCATCAATTAATTCCATCTTTTCTAATCGATCATTAGAATTTCTTAGCATATTCTTTACCTCCTCTATTAGTTCTCCAATTCTTTTTTGGATCCATTCCTTTGATTTCTGCAAATATATAGATAATATTATGAAGAGATAAATGATGTTACAACATGGACCCAAGAAACCATACATAGGAAGTATGTTATGTTAAACTAAACATATAGCCACCCATAGTCTACTTGAAAGAGTAATAGCTCCAAATCTAAACGTTTTCTAGTCAACATTTTAGTTATAAGTAAAATTATGGACATGGAATCATTTGAATTCAAAAGAAAAAGGAAACTAAATGTCTAAAATCATGATCATGCTATTGAGAATGATAGGTTGTTATATACTCGATCCTGTATAGATAAGCAGAGGACTTCTTCGGTAAGGAATTCAGAAAACAAACGTCTGTGTGGAGGAGAGAGAGCCAACCTGAAGATTCAACGGTAATGGGTGATTCACAATGAAATAATCACCCCACACTGTTGGGGGTAGTCTAGTCTGCAAACGAGCGAATAGTCCCCTCACCACCGCACGCTAATGAAGACTTGTGTGTGGATCCATAGATCTCCATCTTGCTTTACTGGAACTTCTGGAAGTAAAAAACCTGGTGATCAAGAAGCACCAAGATATGAGTATATATAATATATAGTTGGTGGTAGGTGTCCATTTGCCACCACGCCCAGGATGTCACGAGACTAGCATATGCCGACAGGTACAATAATTTAAAAATATTACTGTAGAAGTTTTGACTGTTGTAGCATTGCACACCTTTCGCATCGTGCATATATTTGCAACTATTGAACATATGTTATTTAAAAGTACTTGTTATTCTCTTAATTATTAGGAGGCATGACCATGTTAGGGTTTAGACCTTGATGAATAGCAATGGGATTCCCTGTTGAACAAGGATTTCTAATCCTTTTAGGTTTAGACCTTGATGAGATCCAATGGGATTCCCTGTTGAACAAGGATTTCTAATCCTGTTAGGTTTAGACCTTGATGAATAGCAATGGGATTCCCTGTTGAACAAGGATTTCTAATCCTGTTAGGTTTAGACCTTGATGAATAGCAATGGGATTCCCTGTTGAACAAGAACTAGAACTAAGGATTTCTAATCCTGTTAGGTTTACTTCTTGAAAAAAGGAGGAAGATGGGGAGGAGAAAGAAAGGGCTGCCGCCCTATGATGAGAGAAGGGAATTTTTTTGGGAGAAAAGAATATGTTCTCTATTCCATCCAAACCCTAGAGACTAGAGTTTAAATACATCCACGAAGTGGGCCAGGCCCAGACTCAACAAAAAACTCCCATGGACTAAACCAATGAGATTAAACTAATCCCCAAGCCCGTGTACACCCGTGACTTGATTTAATCTCAACCCTTGGACTCAAACCCAGCCCAATACAAGTTAGCCCACCTGGGCCTTGATAGCACCACACCAGGCCCAACAATCTCCACCTTGGTGCTTTCAAGGTCTCAGCACGTCCACTGTGTCCATCAGCTTTAACAACGAAATACACTTTTGAAAACTGTCCCGTGGAAGAACCTTAGTCAGTGCATCTGCTGGATTTTCTTTGGTGTGTACCTTCACCAGCTCCACCTCACCATCTTCCACCAGCTCTCTGATCCTGTGGTATCTGAGGTCAATGTGCTTCATCCTGGCATGATAGACTGCATTCTGCGCAAGCATCAGAGCACTCTGGCTGTCACTATGCACCTGGACAACCTTCTGATCAAGTCCCATCTCCAGCATCAAGCCCTTCAGCCAAAGAGCTTCCTTTGCTGCCTCTGTGATACCTATGTATTCTGCCTCCGTGGTAGATAAGGCTGTGATGGGCTGCAGACATGATCTCCACGATACTGGACTACCAAACAGGCTGAACACAAAGCCTGTTGTGGATCTCCTAGTGTCCACATCTCCACCAAAGTCTGCATCCACATACCCATATAACTGCCCACGAGCCTCCTTGGATAAGTTGGATCTCTCAGCATCTTCTTGTTGTCCATAGCAAATACCAACCCCAACTGTACCTACCAAGTACCTGAAGATTCCCTTCAGTGCTCGCCAGTGCTCCCTACCAGGCTGCGCCATGAACCTGCTCACCTGGCTCACTGCATGGGCTATGTCTGGCCTACAACATACCATGGCATACATAAGGCTCCCAACACCAGAAGCATATGGTACCTTCTCCATCTCCTGAGCCTCCACCTCAGTCTGTAGTGACATGGTCTTCGATAAGGAAAAATGTGCTGCCAAAGGTAGTGCTGTCGGTTTGGCATCCTTCATCCCATATCGCTCCAGAATCTTTTTAATGTAGCCACCCTGACTCAGATGCAGCACACCTTTGGATCTATCTCTGATGATTTCCATCCCTAGGATCTTCTGGCTGGCCCCAGATCCTTCATCTCAAACTCCCGAGACAAAGCTATCTTCAGTTCCTGTACAGCCTTCTCACTCTTGCATGCTATCAGCATGTCATCTACATACAAGAGTAAGTACATCCTAGACCCATCATCCAAGATTTAACATACACACAAGAATCATACTCACACCTGAAAAGTCCAATGCTCCTAACATAAGTGTCAAATCTCTTGTACCACTGCCTCGGCGACTGCTTCAGCCCATACAGAGATTTCTTCAGCAAACAGACTTTCCCATCTGATCTTGGTTCTCTAAACCCTGGTGGCTGCTCCATGTAGATGCTCTCCTCCAAATGACCATGGAGGAATGCTGTCTTCACATCCATCTGCTCCAGCTCCAAGTCCTGAGCTGCTACAATACTCAATAATAGTCTGATGGAAGTGTGCCTGACAACTGGAGAAAATATCTCACCATAATCGATGCCTTCTTTCTGAGAGTATCCTTTGGCCACTAGTCTTTGCCTTATACCTGATACCCTCTTGTTCTGAAGCTCCTTCCTTGCGCTGATAAACCCATTTACAACCAATGGGTTTCTTTCCTTGTGGCAGCTGGACCACCTGCCACGTATTATTGCTGTGAAGAGACTGCATTTCCTCTGCCATAGCATGGATCCACCTATCTCTATCCTGACTTTCCATAGCCTCCTCATAGGTGAAAGGGTCTCCATTCGCTGTCACCAGGGCATATGACAACGAATCCTCAAAGCCGTATCGAACTGGTGGTCGCACGTTCCTCCTGGGCCTTTGCTGTGCGATCCCAGTATCAGTCCCCTGTCCAGCTGCATCCTGCTGAACTCCCTGGCTTCTACCCCCTCTGTCAGTCCTCTCCACCTGAATCTCAAATCCTCCTGGTCCACTAGCAAATGGCACAACTGTATAGGAGGTTGTCTGACTAGTGTTACCGTGTTCTACCTCCTGTAGTCCCTGCTGTGCATCCATGCCACTTCTGTTCTGGAGGATTGAGCTCTCATCAAAGGTTACATCTCTGCTGATGACAACCTTCTTCTCCAAGGGGTCCCATAGCCGATACCCCTTGACTCCTCGCGGGTAGCCTAGGAACACCATCTTCTTAGACCTGGCATCCAACTTACTCCGCTCCCCAGCTCCAACATGCACATATGCTGTGCATCCAAACACCCTTAGATGGTTTAGGCTTGTCTTCCTTCCAGACCATATCTCCTCTGGAATGTCTCCATCTAACCTGGTGTGCGGTGACCGATTGACCAAGTAGCTAGCTGCATCTACTGCGTCAACCCAGAACATCTTTGGAAGCCCTGCCTGCAGCCTTAAGCATCTTGCCTTTTCCAATAGTGTTCTGTTCATCCTCTCAGCCACCCCATTCTGTTGAGGAGTTCCCATCACCGAGAAGTGCCTTCTGATGCCCTACTCCTCACAAAAAATCTGGAACTCCCTGCTGGTGTATTCCCCGCCATTATCAGACCTCAACACTTCACACTTTTACCCTGCTCCTTCTCCACCTCAGCCTTCCAGATTTTGAACTTGGTGAAGACCTCTGATTTCTCCTTCATAAAGTAGATCCACAGCTTCCTTGAGAAATCATCTATCAGGGTCATAAAGTATCTGGCCCCATTCCTTGCAGAAACTGGGGCTGGTCCCCAGACATCTGTGTGTACTAACTCCAGGGGTTCAGCACTCCTAGCTGTGCTGACTGAGAACTGTACTCTCCTCTGCTTTCCCATCTGACAAGGCTCACAGATCTCCATATCTCCGCTACTCAAGTCTGGAAGCAGACCTCTCTTGCTCAGTTCTTTCATCCCCTTGTCTCCCATGTGGCCCAGGCGGTAATGCCACATCCTGTACACATCCCGGGGATCTTGCTCCACAGCTGCCACCTCAGATTTCACAGTCATCACAGAGCCCTCCATCTTGTATAGATTATTTTCCAGCCTCCTCCCTCTCATCACCACCATGGCTCCATTGGAGATGTTCAGAACTCCACTCCTGGCACGACTGCTGAAGCTGTATCCAGTCCGCTCCAAGTACCCCAGTGATACCAGATTCTTCTTGAGTTCTGGGACATGCTTCACACTGGTAAGAGTGCGCACCATACCATCAAACATCCTCACCCTCACTGTGCCAATACCTGCCACCTTGCAAGGGTGATTATCTCCAAGAGTCACATTCCCCTCCTCAACCTCTGTGTAAGTACTGAACCACGACCGGTTGGGAGTGTAATGATGAGAACAGGCTGAATCCAAGGTCCACATCTCTGTGCTGTGCCTGTGATCATCTGATACAACCAAGAGATCATCCTCCACCTCCTGATCTGCAACTGTACTCACTGACTCAGATCCTCCTTTTTCTCCCTTCTGATTTTTCCACTTAGGACAATTCTTCTTAAAATGTCCTACCTCTCCACACTTATAGCACTTCAGCTCTCTCTTGCCTTTCCTGGACTTTGATCGTCCTCCAGACTTACTTCTGTCCCTGCCCCTACCTCTGCCTGTCCTTTCCCCAACTGATAGACCCTCCTGGGGAACAGCTTCCTTGGTCATCTTCTCCCTCTGCTCATTCGTCCGAAGCACCGAGACAATATCTTCATAAATTAATGTCTCCTTCCCATAGAGCAGTGTTGTGACCAATGAGTCATAAGACGTGGGCATTGAACATAAAAGCAGAAGTGCTTTATCTTCTTCCTCCATCTTGACCCCGACATTCAGAAGTTCATTGCTCATCTGGTCGAATATCTGGATGTGACCCAGCACATCTCCACCTTCTGACATTCCGAAGGCTGTAGAGGCGCTTCTTCAACATCAACTTGTTGCACATATTCTTCCCCATATAGAGGGTGTGCAACTTCGTCCAGAGTCCCTTCGGGGTCTTCTCCTCCAGCACTGAATAGAGGACTGAATCCGCCAGACAGCCCCTGATCATTGAACATGTCTTCTTCTCCAATGAAATCCACTGCTTGTCTGTCATCCCATCTGGCCTTTCCTCCAAAGCCAGATCTAAACCCTGCTGCACAAGGAGGTCCTCTACCCGGACTTTCCACATGGAGAAACTTCCCTTCCCATCAAACTTCTCAACCTCTATTTTTATGCTACTCCCCATGGCCAATTTCAAAAATAGCACAAAAATAAATTTTATAAAATAGAGAAGTACCTTGACGAGATTCTGTTGAAATTATTTCAACTCCTTGAAGGCCTCCAGATTACTCCTTGAACCAGGCTCTGATACCACTTGTTAGGGTTTATACCTTGATGAATAGCAATGGGATTCCCAGTTGAACAAGAACTAAGGATTTCTAATCCTGTTAGGTTTAGACCTTGATGAATAGCAATGGGATTCCCGTTGAACAAGAACTAGAACTAAGGATTTCTAATCCTGTTAGGTTTAGACCTTGATGAATAGCAATGGGATTCCCCGTTCTACAAGAACTAGAACTAAGGATTTCTAATCCTGTTAGGTTTACTTCTTGAAAAGGAGGAAGATGGGGAGGAGAAAGAAAGGGCTGCCGCCCTATGATGAGAGAAGGGAATTTTTGGGAGAAAAGAATCTGTTCTCTATTCCATCCAAACCCTAGAGACTAGAGTTTAAATACATCCACGAAGTGGGCCAGCCCAGACTCAACAAAAAACTCCCATGGACTAAACCAATGAGATTAAACTAATCCCCAAGCCCGTGTACACCCGTGACTTGATTTAATCTCAACCCTTGGACTCAAACCCAGCCCAATACAAGTTAGCCCACCTGGGCCTTGATAGCACCACACCAGGCCCAACAGACCATTAGTTATAATACTGATTTATTATATTCTTTAATAATTAGCACTGCAAAATTATTTCTTTTAACTTTCTTGAATTTCAATATTTATTGTAAACTTGATTATTTATGGCTTAACTCAAGCTTATTCCATGATTTCCGTAACAAATTGTGGTTAAGATTCGAGATGCGGATAGTCCCCTCACCACCACTCGACTCGTGTGTGAATCCATAGACCTCCATCTTGCTTTACTGGAACTTTGGAAGTAAAAAACCTGGTGATCAAGAAGCACCAAGATATGAGTATATATATATAATAGTTGGTGGTAGGTGCCCATTTGCCACCACGCCCAGGATGTCACGAGGCTAGCATATGCCGACAGGTACAATAATTTAAAAATATTACTGTAGAAGTTTTGACTGTTGTAGCATTGCACACCTTTCGCATCGTGCATATATTTGCAACTATTGAACATATATTATTTAAGAGTACTTGTTATTCTCTTATGTAGTGTTTGAAATAGGAGATAAGAGTAGGGTGCAACTTGGGCCGGGTTCAACCCGAACCCGGCCCGTCCAACCCGATTTACAGCAGTGTTAAACTCATGTTTGCCCAACCCGAACCCGAAAGACCCGAGTTTAATCCAGCCCGATTTGCAATTGACCCGGGTTAGGGTTGACCACAACCCGAACCCGAGATAACCCGAACCGAGGGTTACCCGAACGGGGGTAGCTTATCGGCACCAAATTTTTGGGGATATTGAAGGCGCCAATCGGATCGGACGAGATGGCCAACTTAAGGGCGAGAAGGGCAAGGTCGTCGGTCGCATACGAGAAAAGGACAAACATAAAGGCGGATCATCCGCACATTCACTTTCAGCATCCTTCTCTTCTTTGTTACGACATTTCCTCCTCTTTTTTATTTCAAGTAAGATTTTTTTTTAATACAATGTTAAAGCCCCGAGTCCAGCTTATGCGTTTGGCAAGAAATTTTTTTTTGTCTTTGGGATCCATAATTCGGTGTTTATTTACTTTGAAAAAAATATTTTATTTTGTTTTTCTTATCAACCCAAATTCCAACCCGAAACTCAACCCGAACCCGATTTTTAAAAATAGGGTTAGGGTTGAGGTTTTACAAATAGGGTTAGGGTTAGGGTTAGGGTTGATATTTTACAAATAGGGTTAGGGTTAGGGTTGAGGAAAACCTGAGTTTCATGAGCCCGAGTTGCACCCCTAGATAAGAGGGGATATTCCCTCTTATTTTCAAAAGTCATAACTATAAGGGATAGCAAGGAATAAAGTTAACCAAAGGGATAATTCATGGTTAACCATAGGATATCCTCTCAATTTATTCCCTAGAAAATGTAGGAATAGCTGGTTATCCCTCCAAATAAGAGTAAAAAAAGGTATCCTATGGATTTACCTTTTTGCATTTGATATGATCAATGGGATAGCCAAGGGATATCCCTAGGAATAACTAGGGGATAAACTCTATCTCGTACACTTATCCATGGATCCTATCAAACGCTACCTTAATTATTATGAGGCATGACCATTAGTTATAATACTGATTATTATATTCTTTAATATATTAGCACTGCAAAATTATTTCTTTTAACTTTCTTGAATTTCAAATATTTATTTTAAACTTGATTATATATGGCTTACTCAAGCTTATTCCATGATTTCTGCAACAAATTGTGGTTAGTTTCGAGATGCGGATAGTCCCTCACCACCACTCGACTCTCGTGTGTGGATCCATAGACCTCCATCTTGCTTTTTTTTTTTTTTTGGAAACAAACGGGCGATCACACAAGTCGAGCGTGAGTCAGCCCAGTTAGATCAGAATACAAAATTTGCTGCAAAGGAGCAGCAGGCAGGGGTCACCCGGAGACAAGATCCAAGGGCCAGAAAGCCGAGCCACAGAAGCAGCAACCCAATCCGCTGCCGGTTGGCTTCGCGAAATTGTGTCTGGTCTAGACGCATTCAATCTGCCGCAAAATTGCCCAAATATCCAACAAAATAGGATTAGAAAGAGCAAGAGGGCAATTCTGCATCTGGATCCAAGAAATAACCGACATGGAGTCGCCCTCAATGCAAAGCCTCTAAGCATGAAGAACCCGGGCAGCATAGAATACCCGCCCA
>UESW01002145.1:0-32763 GCA_900491605.1 Calamus simplicifolius | reverse complement strand
ATACGATTTATTGTGAAATATATACATATACTAATAATATAACTTTTATAATTTAATAACTTATTATAATTTTAATAATTTTTATTATATCAATATAAATAATAAAAATTATTATGTTAAATTATATATAATAATCATTTATTTTAGTATATTATATAATATAATTATTATATAATTTTATAATAATATCTTAATAAAATTTCATACAAATAATATATTAAATTATCATAATTAATATGATTTATTCATATATTAAATTATTTTTGATTCTAATATTTATTATTATTTTATAATATTTTATAGCAAAATAAATAGTACAAATTATGAATATAATGTATTTTACATTATCATACATTACTACTTTTTATCGATGGAATGTGTTAATAAATTAGAAAATTTTTAGATCTATAAGCTGAGACTTGATTGGTTAAAATTTATTGACTTAGACTCTTTTATGTGGCTCATGTGTATCAAGTATCAAGTCCATGGAAGAAGAAAATCTAACAACATCATCCTAATCTATGAATTCTTTTGTGGCTCTCGGGTGTTAGTACATGGAAGGAAGAAAAGCCAATAACGTCACCATAATTTATGAATTCGTTTTGTGGCTCTTATGTGTGAGGTTCTCTTCTACCATCAAATCATGATGGAAAAAGTTAGAAAAAGACAAATACATTGGAAGAAGAAAAGCAATATATCAACATGATCAATGAATTTTTTTGACTCTCGTGTGACATGTACATGGGAAGAAGAAAAGCTAATAATGTTATTATAATTTGTGAATTCTATTGTGTGGCTCACATATAAGAAGAAGTTAAGCCAATAATGCTATCTTGATTTACTAGTACAATGAAGAAGAGTGAACCAATAACCTCGTCATAATCTATGAATTCTTTTATTGCTCTTGAAGTTCATCATCATTATCTAAGAATCCTTCTATGGCTCTCGTGTAATACGAAAGTCAAGCCTTACCTACAGATAATGCCAGATAGTTTTCACATGTGCCACGCTAATGAAAGTAGAGATGCACAACCTCACTGACATGCTGGATCGTGATTAACATGTTATAATGCATGAGTTCTTTTGTAGTTTTGAGAATAAAATTGGACTATCGGATATGTAAACTTGATTTTTTGAAGGCATATGATTTGGCATATGATTCGTTAAATCCTAAAAAATATTTGGGGATATAAATTTGGTTTAGAAAGTTCAAACCTTGACATTTAATTTGCCTCTAGGTTGTCACCAAAATGATAAGGTGATTACCATCAATAGGATGGCAATGCATGATTGCCACCTGCAAATTTAACACCAAAATTTTTAAATAAGAAAGCCCCTATACTAAATTGCATATTATATAATATAAATTAATTATAAATACAGATTATTGTGAAACATATATCCATATACTAATAATATAACTTTTATAATATAATAAGTTATATTATAATTTTAATTTTTTTATTACATTCAATATAAGTAATAAAAATTATTATGTTAAATTATATATATAATCATTTTTTTAGTATAATTATATTAATATAATTATAATATAATTTTTAATAATAATATTAATAAAATTTCATACAATATAATATATTAAAATTATCATATAATTAATATGATTTATTCAAATTATTAAATTATTTTTATTCTAATATATTATATTATTTTTATAATATATTTTTATAGCATTATAAATAGTACAAATTATGAATATATCTATTTTACATTATCAATATACATTACTACTTTTATCGATGGAATGGGTTAATAAATTAAATTTTTAGATCTACAAGCTGAGACTTGATTGGTTAAAATTTATTGACTTAGACTCTTTTATGTGGCTCATGTGTATCAAGTACATGGAAAGAAGAAAATCTAACAACATCATCCTAATCTATGAATTCTTTTATGGATCTCGTGTGAAGTACATGGAAGAAAGAAAAGCTAATAATGTGACCATAATTTATGAATTTTTGTGGCTAGTGTGTATCAGGAATACGAAAGGAAGAAAAGCTAGTAACGTCATTATAACCTATGAATGCTTTTGTATGGCTCATGTGCCTCAAGCACATGGGAAGAAGAAAATCCAAAAACGCCATCTTTTTATTTTTATTTTGTGGCTCTCGTGTTACACGAGAGGCAAGCATTCTTTGCCAGTAATATCAGATCATTTTCACGCACGCGATGCATATGAAAATAGAGACGCACTTTCTTGAACCTGATCGACATGCTGGATCGGACCGGGGTTCTCGGATCGAGGATGGTGTCCATATCTGACATCACACCGATGGCACAAGGCAGGGAAAGGGGACAAGTCCGTGTGAGGGAGAAAAGCCATAACGTGTTTACAATAAATAAGTTCTTTCGTGGTTTTGAGAAGGGAACTAGAGTACCACTGGGATATGGACGCTAGATTCTTTTTGGTTCTTCCAGGATAGTGAGGGCCAAGGTTTTCATTGCAATACTAGAATTTATTCGAGCAGAAATTAACCATGCATTATAATTTCATGAGCAGCCCAACATTTACTAAATAATTGACAACCTTAATGACACATGGATGCTGTAATCAATTGACTTTTAGTGGAGAGCTAGACTTAACAGGAATTGAAATTAGCTCACCTATGAGAAATATTATATCAATGAACTCACGATTAATTAGGCCTTTTATTTTTGTATCAACAAAAAATAGGATATGATGACGCTCAATATTCACCTATCCTGGACGTTAGGAACGAAATGCTTATGGCCGGGGCCGACTCGGCGGGCTCGGAAAACTCGAAGATGCCGGGGGCGAGGGGCCGGCCAGGAATGGCCGGGGCCGACTCGGCGGGCTCGGAGACGTCGGGGCCGAGAAGGGCCGACCAGGAAGGGTCGGGGCCGACTCGGCGGGCTTGGAGACACCGGGCCGAGAGGGGCCGGCCAGGAATGGCCGGGGCCGACTCGGCGGGCTTGGAGAGCTCGGAGATGCCGGGGCCGAGAGGGGCCAGCTAGGAATGGCCGGGGCCGACTCAGCGGGCCTGGAGACGCCGGGTTGACCGAGAGCGACCGGGGCCGACTTGGATGAGGCGAGGCCGGCCGGGATGAGAGTGTCGGGCCGACTTGGATGAGGCTGGGCCGGCCGAGATGGAAGTGCCGGGGCCGACTTGGATCAGGCGGGGCCGACTGGATGGAAGTGCCGGGGCCGACTTGGATCAGGCGGGGCCGGTCGGGATGGAAGCGCTGGGCCGACTTGGATCAGGCGGGGCCGGCCGGGATGAGAGTGTCGGGGCCGACTTGGATCAGGCGGAGCCGGCTCGGATGGAAGCGCCGGGGCCGACTTGGATCAGGCAGGGCCAGCTGGGATGGAATTGCCAGGGCCGACTTGGATCAGCTGGGCCGACCGGGATGAGAGTGCTGGGGCCAACTTGGATCAGGCGGGGCCGGCCGGGATGAGAGTGTCGGGGCCGACTTGGATCAGGCGGAGCCGGCTCGGATGGAAGCGCCGGGGCCGACTTGGATCAGGCAGGGCCAGCTGGGATGGAATTGCCAGGGCCGACTTGGATCAAGCTGGGCCGACCGGGATGAGAGTGTGGGGCCAACTTGGATCAGGCGGGGCCGGCTGGGATGAGAGTGCCGGGGCCGACTTGGATCAGGCGGGGCCGGTCGGGATGAGAGTGCTGGGGCTGACTTGGATCAGGCGGAGCCGGCTGGGATGGAAGCGCCGGGGCCGACTCGGATCAAGCGGGGCCGGCCGGGATGAGAGTGCCGGGGCCGACTTGGATGAGGCTGGGCCGGCCGGGATGGAAGTGCCGGGGCCGACTTGGATCAGGCGAGACCGGCCGGGATGAGAGTGCTGGGGCCGACTTGGATCAGGCGAGATCGGCCGGGATGAGAGTGCTGGGGCCGACTTGGATCATGCGAGGTCGGCCGGGATGAGAGGCCGGGGCCGACTTGGATCATGCGGGGCCGGCCGGGATGAGAGTGCCGGTCATGGAGGTGTCGGCCTTGGAGGTGTCGGCCTTTGGGGCCGTCGGCCATGGAGGTGTCGGCCTTTGAAGTCGTCGGCCTTGGAGCTGTCGGCCTTGGAGGTACCGGCCTTGAGGTGTTGGCCTTTGGGGCCGTCGGTCTTGGAGGTGTCGGCCTTTGGGGCCGTCGGCCTTGGAGCTATCGGCCTTGGGGTGCCGGCCTTGGAGGTGTCGGCCTTTGGAGGTACCGGCCTTGGAGGTGCCGGCCTTTGGGGCCATCGGTCTTGGAGGTGTCGGCCTTTGGGGTCGTCGGCCATGGAGGTATCGGCCTTTGGGGCCATCGGCCTTGGAGCTGTCGGCCTTTGGGGCCGTCGGCCTTGGAGCCGTCGGTCATGGAGGTGTCGAGCGGGGCGAGGGCGAGGTGGGCTGTTGCGGACGTTGAGG
The DNA here is from genome assembly GCA_900491605.1 of Calamus simplicifolius. NCBI lineage: Eukaryota > Viridiplantae > Streptophyta > Magnoliopsida > Arecales > Arecaceae > Calamus > Calamus simplicifolius. Next base: position 28,369 of record UESW01002145.1, on the reverse strand, counting down.
TCAAAGTGGGCCGCGGCTGATGCCAAGATCGAGGTGGGATGCGGCCAATGTTGAGACCGACGCCGTTGTCAAGGTGGGCCGTCCAAAAATTATTTTATTTTTCATGGGGTCAACTGGCCCCATCAAATGCCCCCCACACTCCTTGAGCTTGCATGCCTCGCATCAGCTAAGCGAAAGGAGTGTAGAACTTTACCTTGGCATCTGCTCTTTCATGTTAACTTCAACCATGATTCCTTCTAGGTAGGGAAACCCCTTTTCTCTTGCGCTGCCTTGTAAGGACGTCTGCATGCCTTCTTTGGCTAGCTGAGGGCAGCTAGTAATCCTTTCCCAACATGGAGTCTGGGAGTCTTCTCATGGCTATCCACCGGCTTGAAGTTGCCAAGATAAAGCCGCTGAGGCAAAGGTAAAATTGCCGAAGCAGAAATAGAGCCATGGAGGTTGCGATGATGCCGCTGAGGCTGAGATAAAGCCGCTGGGGCTGCAATAATGCTGCTGAGGCTGCGATAAAATTGCCGAAGCATAAATAGAGCCACAGGGGGCTAAAATAAAATTGCCTCGAGTGTTTATGCGCTGGTTCGGGAGGTGACTCGAGCGGGTACGGGCTATTAGGGACTTGAACCGACTCAGGGGCATATGCTAGCCAGACCGGGTGGCGTCCCGTTTAGGTTCAGGGATAAGTTGCTTGCCCTGCCAAGGTTCGGAGATTTTGTTGCTCGGCCCAGCCGAGGTTTGGAGATTATTTGCTCGGCCCTGCCGAGGTTCAAAGAATTGTGCTCGGCCCTGCCGAGGTTCGAAGAATTGTTGCTCGGCCCTGCCGAGGTTCGGAGATTAGTTGCTCGGCCCTGCCGAGGTTCAGAGAATTGTTGCTCGGCCCTGCCGAGGTTCGGAGAATTGTTGCTCGGCCCTGCCGAGGTTCGGAGATTATTTGCTCGGCCCTGCCAAGGTTCGGAGAATTATTACTCGGCCCAGTCGAGGTTCGGAGAATGGTTACTTGGCCCAGCCGAGGTTCAGAGATTCAGAGCTTGGAGAGTTTTTTCTTTAATGAAATTGGTCTCCTTCTGCTGAGTTGATGACCTGCCCCCAGGAAACTCTGTTGATTGGAATCCGCATGTCTTGAGCTTGAGGGTGCCAACACGGAGCCGGTCTTGAGGTGCCGACACGGAGCCGGTCTTTGTTGCCGACACGGAGCTGGTCTTTGTTGCCGACGCGGAGTCGGTCTTTGTTGCCGATGCGGAGTCGGTCTTTGTCTAAGAAATATACTCATCCCAAGAGCATGATAAAATAAGGATATTCTGAATAATACTTTATTAAAGAATCAGCAAGCTACTGATAATACCGTCATAGGGGTCCAGCTGGGGAAGACGGAATCGAGGCGGAACCGGCTCCTCCGTGATGCGGCGGGAGAGTGGAGGATGATGGTCGAACTCTTCCTTCGGCTGATGATTTATTTTCCTGGCGAGCTCATCTAGCCGCCGGTTGTACTCCTCCAGGCGTTCCTCTGCCTGGCGGCCGATTGTCGGGGCCCTCCGAGATGGCTCGGAGGAGGAAGAAGAAGAGGAGAAAGAAGAAGATGGAGACGGGAGTCTAGACTTCCGCCTGGGCTCCTCCTGATGACGAGGATCGGGAGGGAACTTGCCGGGGCTGTGGTCGGGGGACCGCAGCCGCTTGGGGGACTCGCAGCGAGGCTTCCTAGGGGAAGCCGGCGTCGGCCGGTCTCGTGCCGACCAGCCTCTCGCCGAGGAGAGCCTTCCCTCACCGACTGCTGACTGGCAGGGGGAGCGGTTTGGTGCTGAGTGGCCACGGACTGTTGCTGCTGGAGCCCATGGATCATGGCGGTGAGGGCTTGGACCTGCTGGGAGAGGGTCGCCAGATGCTCCGCTATTTGGTCAGAGGCATCCGGCAGCGGGCAGGTGACCGGAGGGTCAGCTGCAGGAGGATTGGCCTCATGCTGCCTAACTGGCAGGGGAAGCCCCGCCGGGCAGCTGACTGAGGCGTCCTGGGCTCGAGTCATCACCATGGCTTCTCGAATAGAAGAGGGGGGAGATTAGTGCAGGGAGAACGTTCGCTACTTTTTCTTATACCCCCTTCCTGGCGCACCAATCTGATGACGCTCAATCACCTATCCTGGATGTCGGGAACAGAATGTTTCTTTAGGCACTTCTTCACCAGGTTACCTGCAGAAAAGTCCCAGGACCGGAGGGGGTTCTTCGGTGGGACCCTCCGACGCCCAAGTGAGCAACTGAGGTCACAGCTGAAGAGGGGCTCGAGTGAGCCCTTTTTAGTGTGGAAAGAGTGATCTCATAGAGGAGGAATTCCTTTCTGAGAGTTGAGATGGCGATTTTTGGGGATTATCGCGCATACCTGTTTACTGGGTGGATTCACCTTTTTATAGGGGTTGACCCTGGCATGATCATGTGGGATTGCGTGAGGAGGGAACGTCCGCGGAGTTCTTGGGAGGTGCGTGAATCTGCGCTGGTTGGTGGGTCCTGTCCCATCGGAAAGGGAGAAAGCGGCGGTTGGTGGGCTAAGTCCCATCAGCTGTCCAGCGGGGCTGTTGGGTAGTTGGGTCTAGTCCCATCAACAACGTGGCCAGTAGCAGGTGGACCTGGCATTGTTAGGCGGTGCGAGTCAGAGAGGAGGTTTCTTGAACCGCTGGGGCCATGCTGGGGAGAACTGGGACACTTGACCCTCCCAGGGGAGTCGAGGCTGGACCCAGCTGGCCAGGGGCAGCCGGGGCCGACTTGGCGGGCTTGGAGACGCCGGGGCCGAGAGGAGCCAGCCAGGAATGGCCGGGGCCGACTCGGCGGGCTTGGAGAGCTCGGAGATGCCGGGGCCGAGAGGGGCCGATCAGGAATGACCGGGGCCGACTCGGTGGGCTCAAAGACGCCGGGGCCGAGAAGGGCCGACCAGAGAGGGTCGGGGCTGACTCGGCGGGCTTGGAGAACTCGGAGATGCCGGGGCCGAGAGGGACTAGCCAGGAATGGCCGGGGCCGACTCGGCGGGCTCGGAGAACTCGGAGATGCCGGGGCAAGAGGGGCCGGCCAGGAATGGCCGGGCCGACTCGGCGGGCTCAGAGACGCCGGGGCCGAGAAGGGCCGACCAGGAAGGGTCGAGGCCGACTCGGCGGGCTTGAAGACGCTGGGGTCGAGAGGGGCCAGCTAGGAATGGCCGGGGCTGACTCGGCGGGCTTGGAGAGCTCGGAGATGCTGGGGCCGAGAGGGGCCGGCCAAGAATGGTCGGGGCCGACTCGGCGGGCCTGGAGACACCGGGTTGACCGGAGTGGCCGGGGCCGACTTGGATGAGGCGGGGTCGGCCGGGATGAGAGTGCCGGGGCCGACTTGGATGAGGCAGGGCCGGCCGGGATGGAAGTGCCGGGGCCGACTTGGATCAGGCAGGGCCGGTCGGGATGAGAGTGCCGGGCCGACTTGGATCAGGCAGGGCCGGCCGGGATGAGAGTGCCGGGGCCGACTTGGATCAGGCGGGGCCGGCTAGGATGGAAGTGCCGGGGCCGACTTAGATCAGGCGGGGCCGGCCGGGATGGAAGCGCCAGGGCCAACTTGGATCAGCGGGGCCGGCCAGGATGGAAGCGCTGGTGCCAACTGGATCAGGCGGGACCGGCTGGGATGGAAGCGCCGGGGCCGACTTGGATCAGGCGGGGCCGGCTGGGATGGAATTGCCGGGCCGACTTGGATCAAGCGGGCCGGCCGGGATGGAAGCGCCGGGGCCGACTTGGATCAGGCGGGGCTGGCCGGGATGAGAGTGCCGGGGCCGACTTGGATCAGGCGGGGCCGGCTGGGATGGAAGCGCTGGGGCCAACTTGGATCAGGCGGGGCCGGCTGGGATGGAATTGCCGGGGCCGACTTGGATCAGACGGGGCCGGCCGGGATGAGAGTGCGGGGCCGACTGGGATGGAAGCGCTGGAGCCGACTCGGATTAGGCAGGGCCGGTTAGGATGGAATTGCCGGGGCCGACTTGGATCAGGCGGGGCCGGCCGGGATGAGAGTGCCGGGGCCGACTTGGATGAAGCGGGGCCGGCCGGGATGGAAGTGCCGAGGCTGACTTGGATCAGGCGGGGCCGGCCGGGATGAGAGTACCGAGGCCAACTTGGATCATGCGGGACCGGCCGGGATGAGAGTACCGAGGCCGACTTGGATCATGCGGGGCCGGTCGGGATGAGAGTGCCGGCCATGGAGGTGTCGGCCTTGGAGGTGTCGGCCTTTGGGGCCGTCGGTCTTGGAGGTGTCGGCCTTTGGGGCCGTCGGCCTTGGAGCTGTTGGCCTTGGAGGTGCCGGCCTTGGAGGTGTCGACCTTTGGGGCCATCGGTCTTGGAGGTGTCGGCCTTTGGGGCCGTCGGCCATGGAAGTGTCGGCCTTTGGGGCCGTCGGCCTTGGAGGTGTCGGTCTTGGAGGTGTCGGCCTTTGGGGCCGTCGGCCTTGGAGCCATCGGTCATGAAGGTGTCGAGCGAGGCGAGGCCGATTGCCGAGGGCGAGGTGGGCCATCGCGACGTTGAGGTCGAAGTGGGCCGCGGTTGATGCCAAGATCGAGGTGGGATGCTGCCAATGTTGAGACCGACGCAGTTGTCAAGGTGGGCCGTTCAAAAATTATTTTATTTTTCTTGAGGTCAACTGGCCCCATCAGGATATAAATATGGTTTAGCTCCATATGATAGATGCAAAACAAATCTATTCACACAATTATCAACGAACCGTAACAATATAATAAGAAATGAAGAGTACTAGAGAATGCAGAATTCAATAATACACTTAAAAGATGTGACATACGAATTCAACTACCAATATCTTTAGTAGCTCAAATAAGAAAGTTTATACAAGACCTTAATATGAAGCCATATTGTTACATGGCAAATGAAGATCATAAAAGCCTATACTGACTACTAAGAACGCTTATATGATAGTTAATCTGAGATAGAAACAAAGAATAGGTAGAGAAAAGATGTATTTATCAGTTTTATAGCATTGAAAAAAAAAAAGTACTTAAAAGCATGTTCTTGATTGCCAGGTGAACTATGTTTCTTTCATTAACTAACAGTAAAGCAACTAATAATTAGATACAATGATGAATTTCATCATGACACCTAGGCTATTCCCATGTGAACATCTTCCTTCAACATCTTTTATAGAAGCTTTAAAAAATGGCCAACACTTCCAGCACACCTGTTGCCAGAGTCTATAACTCAAGATCCTACTAAGTGTTTCAAAAAGTCCCTTCCATAATAAAACTTGTTTCTTAAGACACTCTACCCACTCATTCAACCATCTTTTGAAAAAGCAGTCATGGTGAATTGCAAACCTATGAAAAAAAGTCATATTTCAGGACAAAAAAAATGATAACTCTGAGCTAATTTAAAATACATACACATATATTTCTGCCTCCTAGCATGATTCCCTGGTCGACTCTCCTGCTGGTTCCAAGCACTGCCTTGAAATTTACAAGAAACCTCCAGGAAGCAATAATCTTAGATTTGGTCAAAGTGCTATAAAGCAGAACATTAAATTACCATGTTAACTAAACATGGTGAAAGCTCTAGAACACCCCAATTTTTCTCATTCAAAAACCTAATCTAAGAAAGAAATAATGAACCAATAATTCAGAGAGAAAAAGGTGGGGAAAACTACCATAACGTTCTCAGACGGGAGCAATGAATGATCTAATATTCTAAGAGGGAAGCGAGCAGAGAGGTGGTGGTTGTGATCGGACGAACCTCAACACTACCTACGTGATAACCTCTCATATAAATTGATGAGGGGTAAAATCATCATTGCATTATTGATCACCCACATCGACGATTGGGTCATGCCCAATCCAAACACCCTGCTAGCCAGCTGGCATAACATCCAAGCGACGAAGCCAAATCACCTCTGACAAAGTAGGGTCGCCCCGACAATCTGAATCATCCTCATACTTCGGCCATCTAAGCTGAGCCATTCCTCGGCAATCCGAACCATCCTCATACTTCGGCCATCTAAGCTGAGTCATTCCTCGGTAACCCGAGCTATCCTCATACTTCGGCCATCCGAACCGAGCCATTCCTTGGTAACCCGAGCTATCTTCAGCCTTAGCCATCCGACACTGCTGACGAGGTCATCCGCAAGGCCAACGACGTCGGGGTGATCCTCGCCGGTGACGTCTTTGAAGGCCTCGTCACCAGCTACAACCACTGCCCTTGATCAAATCAGCCGATCTCTGTTTGGAAGGTTTCTTCCAAGTCTGATGTGGCCTTCAAAGTGGCCTACGATTTTATCTCGAGTCCCACCTCTTCCATGCATGAGTGGTTAGGTACTCATGCCGCGCTTTAAACAGAAATTAGATCGTTCCTCTACACTGATCTCACCATCTCGAGATTCAAGCAGCCCCGGCGATCTGGAATATCGCTTCATGATTCAATAGACATGAGGCTCTAATTCCATTTGTAACATGTCGAGTACAGCAGGAAAGAAAAATCAATTAGTGAAGAACAGCACAAAAGAGAATTTATTATGGTTTGGACAAATTGACCGAAGGTTGAAATAGTTTTATTAAGAAAATAGTTGAAGATTTAATTATAGAATTTTCTTGTGAAATTTTAAACCCTCTTACATCCAACAAAGTTCTTTCTTGAATCTTAACACTTTAGGTTATGGTTATGTAGACAAAAGATTTATGATATTTTATGTAACTATGAAATTATTTATTGAATTCTAAATAACACTTTAGGTTACCTTGACGATGAGGACTATATATGGTTTTGTAGACGAAAGATTTATATACTTTATGTAAACTATAAGATTTATACTTTTTTCAACATGGTAACATGTTGATATCAGATCTGTTCATATTGAACCATGCTCAAATTGGGTTTCTAGACCTCAAAGCCAAATTCCAACATATATATGTATGAGAAAAAGCTAATCTATGAATTCTCTCTTACCTCCATTCTGCTCCATAGAATAGTAATTTAGGAAACGAAGATCTTGGTTAAGAGTGTACGTGACACCTAGCGCCCATATGTAACAGTTCACAGTGACTCGTGCCTATCCACCACCACGTTCATGTTGGCATGGATCTAGAAAACGCGCTCTCTTTTTGTTCGGGAAAATTGCTGGATGGTGAAAGTAACGATGTCTTTTTTTCCACCTTTCGTGTCTTATTAGATTTTCAAAGAAACGTTGAGAGCCAAGACTGTATCATTTTAAGATAAGGTGGCAAAAGACCAATGCAATCTGAGAGGTAATTGCAAGATTTAAAATTTGTAAAATTACTAATTCCTTAAAATTAGTAAAAAATAAATAATAATGTATAAACTTAAAATTTAAGAGCGGATAGAAGTACATAAAAATATTGTTTTGAGAACAAATTTCACCTCTTTCATCCATGTATGTTGTTGTTGTTGATCATGCATGTTATTTATTAATTATGACATCATTCCTAAGGTACAATATTTATTTGACTTAGTTTAAATTAAACTTAATTGAATGGAAATGTGATCTTAAAGAACTTCTTCAGCTGTCCCCAATTAATAAAGAAAAGAACAGTGGCAAACCATTAAAAAAAAAAAGACAAGAAAGAGAGGAAATCGGGCTGTATTCTAGCGATGCAGGTCTTTATTCTTTTTTCCTTTTCTTTTTTGTGATATGTAAGACCCTGAGGCCTTTCTAGAGCTCAATCTAGATAATCCCTTAAAGGTCGTTGATGGCTTCAATGATAAAGGTTTTAATGGCTTGTTACATTACGCCTTATAAAAGTCCGTTCTATATGCATAATGGCAAGACCCTTATGGGTTGGCAATGGTCTCACCCCAAAACGGTTAGACAACACTATCCGTAATGCATGTTTATGACCTAAGTCTTCCCAATTCAAATTTAAAATTTAAATATAAATTTTAAAATAAATTAAATATAGAAAGACATGTAGCATAATGGGCTAGCCACTCATGAGACCATATGGCACAAGCACAGCATGCATATCTGGTAATATATATGATAGAAATCGACTGTCACGATTTGTTCCTATAAATCATCTTATTGCATGAGCAATGGCAAAGGCAGGTAAGCCAACATGATAAATGTCACTTAGTTGACTAGTTTCAATAGTTTTTTTTTTTTTAGTGGCGGGTTGGTCAAGCACACTAGGCTCCACTCTCTATTAGGTTTGCTTAAATGTATTAGGCCTGAGACTTTCAATAATTTTTTCAATCCACATTTCATTTTTAGCCCTAAAAATGTTGAACCTATGTAAGATTTTTTCGACCGAGACTTTCATACTTTTAGTTAGATTATTATCAATAATTTGTGTTCATTGTATATGTAATTATTTATGTAATCATGTAATCTTATAAAAAAAATTGAATACATTCTTCAAAACCTAAAGTACAACAAAAATTCCATAGATACAATACTCTAAGATGAGTTTGTTTTTCTGTTATTCTTTTGATAATATTGATTTTTGATGTCGCCAAGTAGCTCATCTCGAACGTCGGGTTAACGGTGATGGTCTGATGAGTGGCAAGGGAGGTCTGGTTGTCCTTCTTCTCCTCCTCTCTGGGTGAGAACCCTGCAAAGAAGTCACCGGAGACCGGTTGCTCCGGCGGGGACCCTCCGAAGATCAAGTAAGTCACTCAGACAATAGTAGAATGAACTAGAAAGGCTTATTTCTGGAACTCAGGGTCCGGGCTCTTCACTACGAATGAGGGGATTTTATACCTATTTGAGAGACCTTCTTACCCTTTCTAGAAGATTATTGAGTCGGAGGCGTCATCATCAGCGAAGGACAGATGGCAAGTGGCAGGGTTAGTGGGGGACAAGCCCCTGAGGTCGTCAGAGATGCTATGGCATGCCACCCCACTGCCGGTCGTGGCGCCGCAGGCAACAAGTGGGCCTGCCGAGGCTGACCGGGGCCGAGCCAGCCAATGACGGACGACCTCTGGCCAGGTCCTCTCAGGCTTGATCCTTATCGAAGATGGTGTTCATCTTCCATTAGTCTGCTTCTGATGGGATTTGATCAGCCACATCAGATGCCCCCCAGCCCCTGAGGCGGTGCGGGCACATCCTCCACCTGGCGAAAGGGGCGCATTATTTCCCTGGGGCTGATCCCGATGAGTCACCGCCGCTGGATGGTACATGTGGTTTCCGAAGCGGCAGCTTTCTAACGATGGGAGTGCGGGACATCGTAACGCCGTTGCCTTACCCCGCTCACGCTGAGCTTTAAAGAGGATCCTCCTCGATTCGAGGGAAACCCATTGGACTTCCAAAAAGGCGCTTGCCATCATTGATCCAAAATGGCCAGCGTCCTGCCATTGGCCAAGCATTTCGTACCTCGCTCCCTAGGCTCCTGACGAGGTGACCTCCCCACTGAGAGGCATGCACGTGGCAGGTCACGTCGGCGGGACAGTTCAAAAAAGGGGGAGAGCGCCTTGCGAATGGCTCCCCACACTGCCAGAGCCTTCTTCCCCCTGAGTCTGCTTCTTGCTCGAGTCTCACTCGCTTCCGTCTGTCTTCATTGTCCTTCCTACCAGGTTAGTCTTCTTGTGCTTCTGCTACCTTTCCATGTCTTCCTCAGTAGACTTGTGGTCCTCTGCTCCACCCTCGGCCGGCTTTGCTTCTTCGCAACTGCGGCCTTCTCCTACTCCTTCCACTTTCTCCCTTTCTTGCTGCGGCTCCACCGCGGACCAGGCTCCTCTATCGCAGCGATGGGTCACCAGAGGGGCCGCTTGGTCGCCGCTGGTTTCCCTCCCAAACCCAGGAAAGAGACCCCCGAGGAATCCACCTCTACCATAACCGGGCAAGAACTGACCAACCTTAGGGTCCTATACAGCATCCCATCTAGCATTAGGTTATCCCTCCCCACGCCCAACGACAAGGCGATCTCTTCCAGGCCAGGGAGGGTTGCCTTATACGAGGCGTTCCTTAGGGCTGGCCTTCGTCTGCCCCTTCATCTATTCATAGTTAACCTTTAAGATAGGTATCACCTGATGCCATCACAGTTAGTTTCGAATTCCATTGGACGATCTGCTCCTTCCTTGTTCTATGCCGCCTCTAGGATTTAGAACCTAGAGTCACCCTTTTCCGAGCTTTCTACCTTATCCGCCGCCAAGTAGGCTGGTGGATGTTCCGCCCTTGGCCCATCTGAGCTCTCCGACTGGGTCTTCCTACCTCTATCAAGGGGTGGAAGACCCGCTTCTTCTTTGTTGATCTCGAGGGAGCGAGGCCAAGCTGGGGGGTTCCGGACGATGGCCTGAACAAGAACAACTCGTGGTGCCGAGGGATGAGGAGGCCTTCCACCAACTGCTGTCGACCGAGATCCCTAGCCTCAAGGACCTATTGTCGGAGGAGAATCTTCGACTAGCGAACGCCTTCACGAGTGGTGGTGAAGATCGACCCCTCCTTGATTTCTCTCTCTCCTCTTTTTTCTTTTTTTTTTTGGAACTGATCGACCTGAGGATTGTGCAGACATGAGGCCACAGGACGATGTCGTGAGGAGGGCGGTGACCCGAAAGAGGAAGGCAACCGGCAGAGCCGAGGGATCGAGGCAGTGGCCTCGGTCTCGGTCTCTGACTCGACCGCCGGTTCGGTCCACGCAACTAGCCCTTCCGACCAGTCAGCCTCAGGAACTCCACCCGGCTGCCCCGACCGTGGACCTGACTGCCGACACGCCTCTGGAGGAGCAGAGGGTTGAGACCGAGGCAGCTCAGCCGGCGAGCTGACTCTTCCTGGCATGGAGCAGACTAGCCCAAGGGTCGGGCCATCCTCGGGAGAAGGTCCACCGGTGGGTGAGCGAGAGGATGGGGGGGGATGCCCGAGGAGCCGCCGACGGAGGAGATGCCCCCGGCCCCCAACGCAGTGATCGCGGCCTTAGCTCGGCTCAGACCGGCGGGGGCGACGGAGCCGAAGCAATCCCTTCCCGGCCCTCTCTTATGAATCAAGGTCGAAGGACGAAAATATTGATGGCTCAGCTCTGCCTGCCCGATTCCAAGGGGAACTCCATCGCCAGGGGGGCTTAGCCTTCTTCCGAGAGGCCTTTGTGGCCTAGCTGTGGGTAAGTCCACCCCCTTCTATTTCTTGAATCCACACTTTGGCTTTATACTGACGGGGATTTTGATGCAGGTGATGAACTCCCTAGCTGCCATGAGGCATGTCCTTCAGCAGAGCGACGCTATGCTCCGCCAGACTCAGCAGGAGCTTGGTGACACGAGGGCCTATGCCGAGAAGGCTGAGGCGGCGCTGGAGGCGGTCCACGCCAACCGAGCCAAGCTGGAGGAGTTTAAGCACCGGCTGGAGGTGGCCTGACCGAGCGGGATGAGAGGGTCATGGAGGTCGAGGAGCTCTGGCGCTAGGCAGCGGCCGAGCGCAAGAATGCCCGAGTCGCCGGTGAGACGCTGGACGCTGTCAGGGCAACCATGGTGCCCGGGATCTACGCATCGATTCCCTTCGTCTCGAGGTGCAGTCGGCCAAACTATGGGCCATCGGTGCCGAGGAGTCCGCCCGATAGGCGGGGGCCAGGGCGGCCGAGAGCAAGGCCACGGTGAAGGCAGCAAGAGAGAGGGTTGCGATCACCGAGAAGAGGGCCGTAGCTGCCGAAGAGGTAGTTGCTAGGGCGGTGGACGACTTCCAGAAGTCCGCTGCCTTTGAAGAGGAGCTGGCTGATGCCACTATAGGCTCCTAACTTTTGGGCTTCCGTGACGAGAAGGAGAAGGCCGGCCTCATCTATAGCCACACCAAACTTGAGGACATTGAGCCAGACAATGTGCCTGAAGAGTCAGCCTCGCCGACAAGTCCGGTCGGTGGAGAGTTGGCGCCAGCCGAGCGGGAGCCAGCTGATAGCGAGCTGGCGTTGGCCGAGGCTGGACCGAACTCACCTTGATTTTATTTTTCATTTTTTTGTATTGAAGTCTTGTTTCGGCATTTTGTAAGACTTTTTGAGTAATAAAATGGAATTTCTATTCAAGTCTTTGGTCTTTGGATGCTCGTACCTTTTTGTACCTTGCGCTGTTGGAGTAGCCCTTCTGGCGTGGTTGAGCGAGCCCCAAGTGATGACTAGACGTAGCTCTGACGTACATGTTAGGCCATAGGTATCGACACTTTGGGTTCATCTCCCAATGTCGGCTGAGGTTGGGCTTAGAGTGCCGACGCTTGGGGTCGACCGTGGCCGACACTGCTAGACTCAATCTTTGAGTGCCGACCAGGGTCGGGCTTGGAGTGCCAACGCTTGGGGTCGTCCGTGGCCGACCTTGTTGGACTTGGTCTTTGAGTGCCGATCGGGGTCGGGCTTGGAGTGTCGACGCTTGGGGTCGGCCACGGCCGACCCTGTTGGACTCGATCTTTGAGTGCCGACCGGGGTCGGGCTTGGAGTGCCGATGCTTGGGGTTGGCCGTGGCCGACCCTGCTGGACTCGGTCTTTGAGTGTTGACCAGGGTTGGGCTTGGAGTGCCGACGCTTGGGGTCGGTCGTGGCCAGTACACTTGAACACATCTTTGTTAGTTAAAAGAAGATAGATATTCAAGACTTGCCTTTATTTCGATGAGATAAGAGGGTGAGGTACTCAGACCTAAACCAGCTTACTGTTTACATCATTGATAGTATTGACGGAGGTAGTCCAAGTTCCAGGTTTGAGGGAGCGGGTCCTATCGAGTCCTTCGACTCGGTATGCTCCTTAGTGCAGAGTCTCCGTGATCCGGTAGGGTCCCTCCCAATTAGGAGATAATTTGCCTCCTTCAACTCTTCTGAGGACCAGATCCCCTAGGAGGAACGACTTGGAGCGGACACGAATGTTATACTACTTGGCAGCTTTTTGGTGGTAAGCCACCATTCTAAGTCGCGCCCGATCACGTACCTCTTCAACGAGATCAAGGTTGAATCGCAGTCGGCTCGGATTATCCTCCTCGCTGAATGATTCCACCCGAGGACTTAGCATGCCGATCTCCATAGGGATGACAGCCTTGGATCCAAAGACGAGACAAAAAGGGGTCTCTCCCATGGGAATCGAGGTATCGTGTGGTAGGCCCACAGCATGTTGGGGAGCTCATCCGCCCATCTTCCTTTGAAATCATCAAGCCGAGTTCTGAGCCCTTGAAGGATAGTGCGATTCATCACCTCGGCCACTCCATTTGTCAGCGGATGGGCTACTAAGGTGAATCGCTGGTGGATGCCCAACTCGGTGCAGAACTCCCTGAAGGGGGCTGTTGGCCCAGATGACAACCCAAGAGGGGGGGTGAATTGGGTACTTTAAAAATTAAGCCTTTTAAAATTTAAACTATTGATGAGAGGATATACACAATTAATTCAAGTTAAAGCACAATAGCAAGAGAGAGAGACAAATAAACACGGCAAACACAAAGATTTTATAGTGGTTCGGTGTATCCAACACCTACGTCCACTCCCAAGCTCCACTTGGGTCCACACTATAATCTCCTCGATTACAGTCGAGTTGTTTTACAAGCTCACAACCCAAACTTGTTTTTCCAGGATCACAACGAACCCAGCCGGTTTTACATGGCTCACCAGCACAAAACCCAACACACAAGCTATCCTTAGCTTGTGCCGAGGTAAACTACCTCCACTAATTCAATCCACTGATTGAATTAGCAAACCACAAGATAAAAATATGAGTTTAGTACAAAATAACTCCTTTTGAGCAGATATTTCAAAATAAAAGCAAAGTTTAGAAGGGCCTGTTTAGATTCGATTTGAGTGCAGGCTTTTTCTTTTCTTCTTTTCCTCAACTCCTTTGAAGTGTGGAATCGGGCCTCAGCTCAGATTCTTCACGGATTGAATGTTGGAGTTGATTTGAACTTATTCTCCCTTTCTTTGAATGTTGAAAATCTCTTGATTTGATCTTGAATGGCTCTTGGATTTTCTTCTAGACTTTCTTGGATTGATGAACTTGAGCACAGATGAAGTCTCCTTTGATTTCACTCCTTCTCTTTCACTCTATTTTTGAATCTCGGATTTTTCAAATGACGCTCTATTTTTCCTCTTTCTGAAAGATTTTTTCCTTTTTTCTTTTCTCTCTTGATCTATATATGTATATGTTTTGATTTGAAAACGGCCTCTCTATTTATAGACTCTGCAAAAATATAGCCGTTAGAAACAAAGAAATATAGCCGTTATTAAAAATATTACCGTTGGCGCTGAGTTGGCATACAGAAAAAATCATGCCCAGATTTGTTGGAGTCGGCTCCAACTTTAGGCGAGTCGGCTCGAAGACGCGATGCCAAAAATAGAAACATTCAGATAGTTAAGGGGTCGACTCAAGAAAAATAAGGTGTCGGCTCCTGACAGTCGGGTCGACTCATGAAAAGCAAGGGGTCGACTCGAGAAGTGCTCAAAAAATAACTCTCTGGAGTCTGAGCAGAGTCGACTCTTACAGTCATGGAGTCGGCTCGACAATATCGGGGGTCGACTCTTGAAATCACAGGGGTCGACTCGAGAAAATCAGGAATCTCTGTATACTGAGTGGAGTCGACTCTGAAACTCTAGAGTCGGCTCCGGAACGTATCAAAAATCAGAGAATTTTCTGATTGACTTTGAAATTCATTCCAGATTAATTTTAAATCAATTTTTGACTTGAATATAATAAATTTGACATTAAGAATCAATTCAAGATATGTTCCAAAAACTCATTGATTGAAATATGAAGTATAAAAATTTCTTTTTGAAAGCATAAACATGGAGCTTGAAGCTACTTTCCAATTGATTATAGTCATACTTAACATACTCAATGATTATGAGAAATAAATTCATTGCTCATGTAAATAAATTCATTGCATCTTTTAATATACTCATGGCTTTTGGTAATCATCAAAATCAATAAAATTGGGGCAACAATTTCTCAACAATCTCCCCAACAATCTCCCCCTTTTTGATGATGACAAAAACATTGAGTATATGCATAATTAATTAAAGAATTTATTTAATTTTCATAGTTAGGCTCCCCTGAATGAGGTAGCTCCCCCTATGAAACTCAAATAAATATCCCATTCATTCAATTTAAACTCATACACAGTTTAATGTCAAAATTCAGCATTTTCATCTAAATTGCTTTTTCATTCATTCTCTGTATGTGTAATGTTTAATTATTACTCCCTTTCTCCCCATTCAATTATTTATTATATGCATATACAATAACATTCGTTTAATTTCTCCCATGCATATACAGTCATGTATAAAACTCTCCCCTTTTTTGTTATCAACAAAAAGGTAGAGAAGCATCAAACACAATCACATTCACGATTTAAGATATGCTTTAACATGAACTGAGATTCATTGATAAATAAGAGAAGTACATTCAAACTCAAACTTCATTGAACATTCAAAACTAACTTTTCATTACTTCATTATATCAAAATGTAAATCATAATATAAATTTCATTACATTGCAAAAACTAAACATCCATTACATCAAAAATGTGTCCTTACAATTCTTGTTAAGTGATCTACGATATTCTTCATTCCATCAGTTTGAAGCTTGACATATTCTCTCAGTCTTTCATTCAAAAAAGTACAAGCAGTTAAAATCTTGTCTTGAAGCTCGGCATTGCACTCTGCATAAGTCTTACCATCTCACAAATGTCTTTAAGTTCTTCAAAAATATTCTTTAAATCACCACTTAAAGACTCAGTAGAGGAGCTAAGAGTAGATTCAATCTTGGTAATTCGATCATCTAATGAATAGAGAGTTACTTTAAGATTCATGAATTTACTGTCAAACTCAGTCTTATTCTATCCTCTTAAGCATCAAGAAGACTCTTGAGCTGCTCTAACTGAAGATCTGAAAAACCAACTGATGAAGAAGATGGCTGATCAAACATTGGAGCAGGAGAAGGGGCCGGAACTGGAACAGAAGAACTAGGAGGCACAGGTGATGAATGTCTAACAGAAGGTCCAGGTGCCTCAACATCAGCGGCTCTATCTTCCAACTGTTTTTTCCTTTCCCATCTACCATCTTTCTTCACAAATCCCATCCTATGAATAGTAGCCAAGCTATAGTAATCAGTGTGCCTCAAATTTCTCAATGGCTCACTATCGGAAATAATTATCCCTTGGCTTTGAAAAATCTTAGTTAATATCATGCCATAGGGTAGACTTGATTTCTTCTTGCTCCCACAGTCAGCTATGTACCAAATTATCATATTCGGAAGATTGATAGGTCTCCCAGCCACTACAGCATCCATAACAAAAATGTCTCTCTCAGATACATAATCAAACCTCCCAGTCTTAGGGAACAAATCCTACTGCAAATGTTATGGAGAAGCCTTAATTCAAAGATAGTTGATTTGCTTGGATTTCTTCAAAACCAACAATTTCTTTATTTAACAATCTTGATAAAGCCGGGCTCCTATCATCAGGTGAAAATGTAGAAGGACCAGACACTGAAAGATCCAAAAGTCTTGAGAGTAAATCCACTGTGACATTTATCCTATTTCCTCTAATCAAGCTGACCAATCCATTATCTCCTCTTGACAAATTTTTATAAAACTCTTTAACCAAGGCGGGGTAGGTTGGGCAATCTAATGAACACATTTTCTCCCATCCCATTTCAATTAATTGTCTTCCTACAAGAAAACCCTCCGCCTCAAATAGCTCAAAATCCACCTTTCTCCGGTTGTAATAATTCTATCGGCTAGGCGGTCTACCTGAGAGATGGCCGCAGCAGGAGAAGCACTCGGGGTTGAAGAGGACGAGGTGGAATCCATGCTCGGAGACGGTTCGCGAGCGGGACGCCTCACCGTCTTCTTCCTCTTCATCCCGGCCGCTCCAAGGCTAGAACCACAGGTTTTAGGTGCCATTGATTTAGTGGAAAGGTTAATCAAGGGTTTCTAAGGATTTGGTAGGTTGGGAAAATCTTTGGAGAGAGATTTTGATTGATTTGAGAAGATAGAAATGAACGAGGGGTCGACTCTGCCCTAGAAAAATCGACCTGGGACCACTTCGAGTCGGCTCCCGCAAAGTGTGGAGTCAACTCCGGGTAGTCACAGAAACCTAACCCGAAGTGGAGTCGACTCGCACAGAGATGGGGTCGGCTCCAGAGTTTCAGCAGAAACATGGAGTCGACTCCGATACTGATCGAGTCGGCTCCGAGACCATTTCAGAGAAAAACATAAAGTTTCAGAGAATCTGAAATGTGTCCGGACATTGATCTTAGAAATTGATAAAAAATCATTGGATTTTAATAGATCAATTAGATATGAATTCTAGATAAGATTTCCTTAAAGATCAGGGATTTGAAAGAATTTTAGATAAAATTTCCTTAAAATCAAAGGATAGAAAGAGTTCTAGATAATTTTTCTTAGGGGTTTCAAATTCATTCTAATGGATCACAAATCCCTAACTCTCCTCTAAGATAACAGAATCTTTCTTCACTCAAGGGTTTTGTAAATATATCTGCTAATTGATCTTCAGTATTAACATAATCAAGACATATTTCTCCATTAGTTACATGTTCTCTAATAAAATGATATCTAATTTCTATGTGTTTTGTCCTAGAATGTTGAATTGGATTTTTTGTTAGATTAATTGCACTTGTATTGTCACATTTTATAGGTGTTTTGTCAAGTGTGATACCATAGTCTTCAAGTTGTCGCTTAATCCAGAGGATTTGAGCACAGCAACTTCCAGCTGCAACATATTCAGCTTCAGTAGTTGATAATGCAACTGAATTTTGCTTTTTGCTAAACCATGAGATTAAGTTACTTCCTAAGAATTGGCATGCACCACTTGTGCTTTTCCTATCTAACTTATATCCAGCATAATCAGAATCAGAATATGCAATTAAGTTCAATGTTGAGTCTCTAGAATACCATAAACCTACATTTTTTGTTCCATTTAAGTATCTTAATATTCTTTTAACAGATTAAGTGAGATTCTTTAGGTTCTGATTGAAATCTAGCACATAGACAAACAGAGAACATTATATTAGGTCTACTAGCAGTTAAGTAGAGTAGAGATCCGATTATACCTCGATAATACTTTTGATCAACTTTCTTACCTTCTCATCTTTGTCTAACTTGCATGAAGGACTCATTGGAGTTCCAAGGGGTTTTATTGAATCCATACCAAACTTTTGAGTAGTTCCTTCGTGTACTTGGTTTGGTTGATGAAAATCCCTTCCTTTTCTTGTTTGATTTGGAGTCCAAGGAAGAAGTTGAGTTCTCCCATCATGCTCATTTCAAACTCACCCTGCATCAACTTACAAATTCTTGACATAGAAGATTGTTAGTAGCACCAAAAATAATATCATCAACATATATTTGAACTACTAATAAATCTTTACCTTTTCTTTTCAAAAATAATGTTTTATCTACATTTCCTCTTATAAAATCATTTTCAATTAAGAATTTACTTAATCTATCATACCATGCTCTAGGTGCTTGTTTCAAACCATATAATGCTTTGTGCAATTTAAAAACGTGATTTGAAAATTCATGATCTTCAAAACCTGGTGGTTGTTCTACATACACTTCTTCATTTATAAATCCATTTAAAAAAGCACTCTTTACATCCATTTGAAATAAGTTGAAATTCATGTGACATGCAAATGCAAGTAATAGTCTAATGGCTTCTAATCTAGCTACTGGTGCAAAGGTTTCATCAAAATCAATACCTTCTTCTTGATTATATCCTTTTGCAACTAATCTAGCTTTGTTTCTAATTACTATGCCATTTTCATCTAGTTTATTTCTAAATACCCATTTTGATCCTATAACAGAATGATCTTTAGGTCTTTCTACTAATGTCCATACATTATTTCTAGTAAATTGATTTAATTCTTCTTGCATAGCTAACATCCAATTATTATCTTTTTCAGCTTCTTCAATAGTTTTAGGTTCAATTTGTGATACAAATGCAAGATGATTACTAATATTTCTCATAGATGATCTAGTTCTTATTCCTTGAGATGGATCACCTATAATCAATTCCTTAGGGTGACTATAAGCGTATCTCCAATCTCTAGGAAGATCTATATCATTATGATTAGTGTTAGTATCATCATCCTTAGGTGAATCATTATCTTTAGCCTCTTGCTCATGATCTGAAGATACATCAATATTTAATTTTTCAAGATCTTTCTCAATTATGTTTGTATCTTCCTCATCATCAAACTTTTCGGAACTAGTTGCTAAAGATTCATCAAAAACTACATGAATGGATTCTTCAATAATTAAAGTTTTCTTGTTAAATACTCTATATGCTTTACTAGTTGTTGAATATCCTAAGAATATTCCTTCATCAGATTTAGCATCAAATTTGCCTAAATTATTTTTACCATTATTATGAACAAAACATTTACAACCAAATGCATGAAAATATCTAATATTAGGTTTTCTGTTTTGCCATAGTTCATAAGGTGTTTTCTTAAGAATTGGTCTTATTAGGGCTCTATTTAAAATGTAACATGCCGTGTTTATAGCTTCCGCCCAAAAGTACTTTGGTAGGTTGCTTTCACATAGCATGGTACGGGCCATGTCTTCTAAAGTCCTGTTTTTCTTTCTACAACACCATTTTGTTGTGGGGTCCTAGGTGCAGAAAAATTATGATTAATATCATTTTCAACACAAAAATTTTAAATAGGTGATTTTCAAATTCAGTTCCATGATCACTTCTTAGAGACACTATGGTAGTGTTTTTCTCATTTGTGACTTTCTTAAAGAATTTCAGGAATATCGAGAAAGTCTCATCTTTATGAGCTAAAAATAATACCCAAGTGTATCTAGAGTAATCATCTACAATCACAAGACCATATTTCTTTCCTCCTAGACTTGTGGTTCTAGTTGGTCCAAAAAGGTCCATGTGAAGTAGCTCTAATGGCCTAGAAGTTGAAACAACATTTTTAGATTTGAAAGAACTTCTTGTTTGTTTTCCAAATTGACATGCATCACATATTTTTTGTTTTCAAAATCTATTTTAGGTAACTCTTTAACTAAGTCCATTTTAATTAGTTTTGAAATTAGGTGTGTGCTTGCATGACCTAATCTACGATGCCATAACCATCCAATTTCATTCATATTAGCATTATCAGCAATTAAGCAATGATCACTCATAGATAATTTATCTAGATCAACCAAGTAAACATTGCCATGTCTATAACCAGTAAATACAATGCTATTATCAATGGAATTAGATACTGTGCAGAAAGAAGTTTCAAATGATACTTTAAAATCTTTATCGCACAATTGGCTTATACTAATTAAGTTATGCTTCAAACCATCAACATAAAGTACATTATCTATAAAAGTGGATGGAGTTATACGGATTTTACCAAGGCCCATAATCTGACCTTTACCATTATCACCGAACGTAACAACTCCTCCTTTCTTTTCTTCAAGGGTGATGAATTCTTCTTTGTCACCCGTCATATGTCTTGAGCAGCCACTATCAAGATACCACTTTCTCTTTGATCTTTTGGCCACATGATTTCTGTAATAAAATCAAACTTTATGTTTAGGTACCCAAGCTTTCTTGGGTCCTTCATGGTTAGTAGCAACAAATATTGTTCCTTTTGGAACCATATTTTCTTCCCTTTAAAATTTAAATTCTTATTTGGTTTTTGTAAATTACATTCAAATGATTTATGCCCTTTTAAATTGCATTTAAAACAAGTGATGTTATTTTGGCTAGCACGTACAAAAAATTTTTCAAAGATTTTTGTTTTCTAAATGTATTATATCCTAATCCAGCCTTATCAAAAACTGCTTTTTGACTTTCTAAAATCATGTTTAGATTAGTAGAACTTAAGGTGAATTTATCAACAATATCTTTGTATTTTTTAACTTCTTTCTTTAGAAATTTATTTTCTACAATATGCTGTTCATTTCTCAAAGATAGAGTTTGTATTTGCTTTTTCAAATCTTTTATTAGATTTTGTTTTCAGATTTTAGTATATTAATTTCATGAGTAAAATCATCCTTTTCTTTAAGAAACATCTCCTTTTTACCTTTTAAATCTTTAATTGCAAGCATCACTTCATTTTTCTCTTTAATTAAGTTTATGTTTTCAGTTTTCAGAGATTTATATTTCTTTTTTAAAATTTTAAAATCATCTACAAGTTCATTGAAGGCTTCAAATAATTCATCAAAAGCAAAATCATCACAAGGGTTTTCAGAATTTACCTCGTCGTCGTCGTTCGCCATAAAACAAATGTTGGCAACCTCTTTTTGTTCTTCTTCTTCAGAAGAAGATTCATCACTATCGCTCCAAGTTACAACATACGCTTTCTTCTTTTTCTTGAAAGTCTTTTTCAATTGCGGACAATCATATCTATAATGCCCCGGTTTCTTACATTCATAACAGATCAAGGGGTCTTTCTCTTTGTCCTTGTCCTTATCTTTTTCCTTTTCTTCTTCCATCTTATTTCCAAATTTCTTTTTGTGGAAGGGTTTCTTTCTCCTCATAAATTTCTTAAATTTTCTTGCTAGAAGAGCTATGTCTTCATCATCATCCTCATCATCGCTGCTGCTATCTTCAACTTCTGCAGCCTTGAGGGCAATTGTCTTCTTCTTTTTGCTATCCTCCTCCACATGTTGCTTCATTGTCAATTCATGGGTCATAAGGGATCCAAGAAGCTCTTCCAAAGGTAAAGTGTTTAGATCTTTGGCTTCTTGAATGGCTGTCATTTTGGCTTCCCATGATCTTGGTAGTGACCTAAGAATTTTGCGAACCAAATCAGCATTAGTATAGGTTTTTCCAAGACTCTTCAAACCATTAATAATATCAGTAAATCTAGTATACATGCATGTTATGGTTTCAGATTGTTCCATGCTAAACAATTCATATTTATGCACAAGTATATTAATCTTAGATTCTTTAACTTGGTTGGTTCCCTCATGGGTAACCTCTAATCTATCCCATATCTCTTTAGCGGAATTACAGGTAGAGATACGATTAAATTCATTAGCATCAAGAGAACAATATAAAACATTCATGGCTTTTGCATTAAGCTGAGCCATCTTCCTATCATTTTCATTCCAATCCCTTTCGGGCTTAGGAACTATAGAACTATCAACTAAGTGTGTGGGTGTACTAGGTCCATTAATTATGACACTCCACAATTCATAATCTGAAGCTTGAATGAATATCCTCATTCTTGCTTTCCAATATGAATAGTTGGAGCCATTAAATAAGGGTGGTCTATTTGTCGAATGGCCCTCAGCAAAACTCGAGCTGGCTTGTGTTGCCATTTGGATCTTTCGCTATTGATCGTGTGATCAATCAAAAACAAATGAGCACAAGCTCTGATACCAATTATTGGCCCAGATGGCAACCCAAGAGGGGGGTGAATTGGGTACTTTAAAAATTAAGCCTTTTAAAATAATTTAAACTATTGATGAGAGGATATACACAATTAATTCAAGTTAAAGCACAATAGCAAGAGAGAGAGAGACAAATAAACACGGCAAACACAAAGATTTTATAGTGGTTCGGTGTATCCAACACCTACGTCCACTCCCAAGCTCCACTTGGGTCCACACTATAATCTCCTCGATTACAGTCGAGTTGTTTTACAAGCTCACAACCCAAACTTGTTTTCCCGGGATCACAACGAACCCAGCCGATTTTACACGGGCTCACCAGCACAAAACCCAACACACAAGCTATCCTTAGCTTGTGCCGAGGTAAACTACCTCCACTAATTTAATCCACTGATTGAATTAGCAAACCACAAGATAAAAATATGAGTTTAGTACAAAACAGCTCCTTTTGAGCAGATATTTCAAAATAAAAGCAAAGTTTAGAAGGGCCTGTTTAGATTCGATTTGAGTGCAGGCTTTTTTCTTTTCTTCTTTTCCTCAACTCCTTTGAAGTGTGGAATCGGGCCTCAGCTCAGATTCTTCACGGATTGAATGTTGGAGTTAATTTGAACTTATTCTCCCTTTCTTTGAATGTTGAAAATCTCTTGATTTGATCTTGAATGGCTCTTGGATTTTCTTCTAGACTTTCTTGGATTGATGAACTTGAGCACAGATGAAGTCTCCTTTGATTTCACTCCTTCTCTTTCACTCTATTTTTGAATCTCGGATTTTTCAAATGACGCTCTGTTTTTCCTCTTTCTGAAAGATTTTTCCCTTTTTTTTTCTCTCTTGATCTATATATGTATATGTTTTGATTTGAAAATGGCCTCTCTATTTATAGACTCTGCAAAAATATAGCCGTTAGAAACAAAGAAATATAGCCGTTATTGAAAAATATTACCGTTGGCGCTGAGTTGGCATACAGAAAAAATCATGCCCAGATTTGTTGGAGTCGGCTCCAACTTTAGGCGAGTCGGCTCGAAGACGCGATGCCAAAAATAGAAACATTCAGATAGTTAAGGGGTCGACTCAAGAAAAATAAGGTGTCGGCTCCTGATAGTCGGGGGTCGACTCATGAAAAGCAAGGGGTCGACTCGAGAAGTGCTCAGAAAAATAACTCTCTGGAGTCTGAGCAGAGTCGACTCTTACAGTCATGGAGTCGGCTCGACAATATCGGGGGTCGACTCTTGAAATCACAGGGGTCGACTCGAGAAAATCAGGAATCTCTGTATACTGAGTGGAGTCGACTCTGAAACTCTAGAGTCGGCTCCGGAACGTATCAAAAATTAGAGAATTTTCTGATTGACTTTGAAATTCGTTCCAGATTAATTTTAAATCAATTTTTGACTTGAATATAATAAATTTGACATTAAGAATCAATTCAAGATATGTTCCAAAAACTCATTGATTGAAATATGAAGTATAAAAATTTCTTTTTGAAAGCATAAACATGGAGCTTGAAGCTACTTTCCAATTGATTATAGTCATACTTAACATACTCAATGATTATGAGAAATAAATTCATTGCTCATGTAAATAAATTCATTGCATCTTTTAATATACTCATGGCTTTTGGTAATCATCAAAATCAATAAAATTGGGGCAACAATTTCTCAACAATCTCTCCAACAGGGGCGTTGTTGAACTATCGGCCATTGTCGGTGATGAGTATGTGGGGTATCCCAAATTGGCAGATAACGGATCTCCAGAAGAAGGACCTTACCTTGCTTTTCGTGATCTTTGCCAGTGCCTCAGCCTCCACCCACTTGGTGAAGTGGTCGATGGCGACGAGTAAAAACCTTCGCTGACCAAAAGCTGGGGGGAATGATCCTAGGATATCCATCCCCCACTGGGCGAAAGGCCATGGGGCCGACAAGGGGCTTAGCTGGGAGGTTGGTTGCCACTGGATATTGGCATGTCGCTGGCAGTTGTCGCACCTCCAGACCAGCTTGGCTGCGTCCCCTTTCATGGTAGGCCAATAGTACCCTTGGCGTAAAGCCTTGTGCGCCAGTGCCCTGCCCCCTAGATGGTTCCCGCAGATGCCTTTGTGGATCTTATGGAGTATGTAATCAGCGTCCACAGGGCCGACACACTTCAAGAGTGGGTGGGAGAAGGACATGCGGTACAACTGCCCATCCAACACCAAGAACCTGGGGGCTCGCCACCTGAGCAACTTGGCCTCCATAGGGTCATTAGGAAGAACACCGTCGGTGAGATACTAGATGTAAGCTTCAGCCCACACGGGCCTTGAGTCGACTGGCAAGACCTTCGCAGCATCGATGCTTGGGACCTCCAGATGCTCGACATATGTCCTCCCCAGGGCTCCATTGGCCGACATGGCTAGGCGGGAGAGTGCATCAGCCCTAGAGTTCTTGCCTTGGGAATATAACTGACACTGAAGTAAGCAAAATGCGAAGCATCCGCTCGGACGTTACTCAAATAACGGGACATTGTGGTGTCCCTGGCCTCGTACTCCCCAGCGATCTACCCAGAGACGAGTTGGGTGTCCATGAAGGCTCTAAGGTTTTCTGCCTTGAGTTCACGGATGAGTCTCATTCCGGCCAGTAGGGCTTCGTACTCGGCTTGATTGTTAGTAGCAAAAAAAGGAAACGAAGAGCATACTCCACCATCGTTCCCTCAGGACTTGCCAGCATGAGGTCTGCTCTGCTTCCTTGGAAGTTCGATGCACCATCCATATGGAGGATCCACTCCTCTACCGCCACCTCGAAGGGGGCGGCCGAAGGCGTCTCATCAAGGTTCTCTGACCGCTCCTCGGCCCAAGTGCACTCGATCAAGAAGTCTACCAAAACTTATGATTTCATGGCCGATATTGGTCGGAACGTCAGGTCGAACTCCGCAGCTTGAGTGCCCACTTTGCCAGCCGACTGGAGGTGTCAGGATGGGATAGAATTTCCTTTAACGGCTAGTCCGAGAGCACCACAATCGGATGGGCTTGGAAGTATGGCCTGACACGTTGAGCAGAGACTATTAGTGCGAAAATAATCTTTTCGATGTTGGTATACCTGGTCTCCATGTCATGGAGCACTTTGCTGATGTAGTAGATCGGTCTTTGCATTCCGTCGGGATCCACTCGGACAAGGACCGAGCTGACCGCCTCAGCGGAGGTGGCAAGATACAAGAAGAGATCTTCTCCTTCCGTGGGCTTTGATAGTAGTGGTGGGGTCGACAAGAACTCCTTCAACCCCTCAAAGGCTTTCTGATACTCCTCCGTCCACTCGAAGCCGTTCACCTTCCGCAGTGCCCTGAAGAAAGGCAAGCACCACTCGGCCGACCTCGATAGGAAACGACTTAAGGCCGCTACTCTCCCGGTCAAACGCTGCACCTCTTTCTTATTGGCCAAAGGCCTCATGTCCAAGATGGTATGGATCTTGTCTGGGTTTTCCTCAATCCCCCGCTGGGTCACCAAGAAACCTAGGAATTTATCCGCTGCTACTCCGAAGGCACACTTGTGGGGGTTGAGTCTCATCTGGTACCGGTGGAGGTTGTTGAAGGTTTTTGCCAGGTCAACGACGTGGTCCTCAGCACGGACGCTCTTGGTTAACATGTCATCCACGTATAACTCCATGTTGCGTCCGATTTGACCCTCGAAGATTTGTTCATCAACCTTTGATACGTAGCTCCGGCATTCTTCAGCCCAAAGGGCATCACCTTGTAGCAATAGATGCCCTTCTCTATCATAAAGGAAGTAGCCTCCTCGTCCGCCAAGTGCATCTTGATTTGGTTGTACCCCGAGAAGGCATCCATGAAGCTTAGAGTTTCATGGCTGAACATGGCATCTACCAGCTGGTCGATCCTCGACAGAAGGAAGCTGTCTTTGGGACAGGCCTTGTTCAGGTCGGTGAAGTCCATGCACATCCTCCAGCTCCCGTTGGCCTTACGGACCATCACCACATTCGCTAACCAGACTGGATAGTGGGCCTCTCGGATGTGATCGACAGCGATCAGCTTGCCGACCTCCTCGTCGACAGCCCTTTGCCGCTCGGGAGCAAAGCTTCTCTTTTTCTGCCTAACCGGTCGGCACTGCGGGTTGATGTTGAATTGGTGGGTAATTACCTCTGGTGGCACACCGGCATGTTTGCTGCCGACCAAGAAAAAACATCTGAGTTGGCACGAAGAAAGGCGAGTAATCGGCCTCTCACCTCGGGAAGGAGTCCCCCCACTTGAACCATCCTTGTCGGGTCCTCCCCAAGCGGAAATGTCAACAGATGCTCAGCTGGCTCCCCCGCCTCTCTGCTTCTCTAGGGTCTAGCGACTCAGACACCGGTGGTGCGACCACAGTCTGCGGACTGGAGGCTGCATGGTAGCAAGATGGTATTCGGCTCCTCTCCCCATGCATCTCCCCCACTCCTTGATCAGTGGGAAACCTAACTAGCAGTCGCTTGGTGGAGATGACAGCGTCCAGGAGGTTCAGGCCAGATCACCTGAGAATTGCATTGTAGGCCAGGGGGACCCGGATGACTAGAAATTTGATGAGGATGGTACTCTGCCGTGGTGGCATTCCAGCCGTGACGGGTAGAGTGATTTTCTCTCCACTCTAACCGAGTCTCCGGTGAAGCCCATTAAGGGTGTGGTCATAGGCCGAAGAGATTTAGGGGATAAGTTCATTCGGACAAAAGCATCATAACCAAGGATGTTAACCGAGCTTCCACTATAAACAAGGATCCTTTGTACAGGGTGTTTTGCGATCGTTATTGATACGATGATGCCATCATCATTTGGATTATCTACCCCCTCTAGATTCTTCTTGAAGAAGAAAATTACAGAATCTAACCCCCCGGCCTTCCATGGCCTCTTAGCAGCACCGCCTGCCCCCCAGGAGATCATGGCTATCATCTTCTCGGCAGGAGCGTTGTCGATGCTGACTGGAGCAGACGGAGGTCCCGACGGGCCTGGGGTAGCCGGGTTTCCCCTCTGGATGAACTTGCCAAGGTAGCCATGCTGGATGAGGTCCTCGATGCCTTCTTTAGCTGGCGATAGTCTTCGGTGTCGTGCCCGGGGTCTCGATGGAAACGACAGTACAAGTTCATGTTGTGGGTAGCTCCAGGCTTCAAAGGAGCCGGGTGCTGGAGGTACGCCTCGCCCTCGATCTCCATCAGAATATGAGATATAGGGGCAAGTAGAGGGGTGAAGGGTCCTTTCCTCGGGATAAGGGCCCACAGATGGTTGTCTGGCCTGCGAGGTGGCTCGGGTCGACGAGGTGGTTCAGCTCTCCTGGGATGAAGCTTCTCAGGCTCTTGAAGGGTTTGCTTCTTCCTGGATCCTCTATCAGCCTCCCTCCGGGAGGAGTCTGCCTCGTCTGCACGAATGTATTTCTACGCTCGGCCCAGCAACTCAGCATAGGAGCCTGGGGTCTTCTTGTCGAGTGAGTAGGCAAATCGGAAGGGACGAAGACCCTGCATTAAGGCCAGCATGGCCATGGAGTCATCGAGGTTGTAGACCTCCAAGTTAGCCTCCTTGAACCGAGCCACGTAGTCCCTCAGTGACTCGCCGCTCTTCTACTGGATGGAGAATAGGTTGTCCGCCACTCGAGGGATCCTACAACATGCGTCGAAGTGCGCGAGTAATGCCCGCTCTAACTGCCGAAAAGAGTTTGTTGACCCCAGATTGATTTTGATGATTACAAAATAGTTAGGAAACTCTAAGCTTGATACAGGGAAGTTCGGTCGCCTTGCAAGTAAGTATCTACGTGCAAAATTTCATTGGTAAGAAAGTACTTCATTTAATTTGCTTTGAATATCTTTATTAGCTTGGGAGTTAACTGGTTAGCTAGCTTGTTATTCTATTTAGCTAACTGGCATGACTTTCAGCTAACTGGGAAACATTCATAGTGCTTGGGTCGAACGTCATTGTATTTTAGCTAGCTGGTTAGCTAGCTTGTTAGCTAGCTGGAGATCCTTCAGCTAACTAATCTTCACGTCTCAGTATGTTGGCCGAACACCCTCTTTTTCTAGCTAGCTGGTTAGCTAGCTTGTGGTGTCCTGTTAGCTAACTGGAATTTATTTTTAGCTAACTCCAGTTGCCTGGCCGAATTGTCTTAAATTCTAGTTAACTGCTGAGCTAGCTGCCAAAT
>UESW01002144.1:256531-275003 GCA_900491605.1 Calamus simplicifolius | reverse complement strand
GATCAGGGCTTGGATCGATCACAACCGTCGGATCATCGGCGATGACCGATCGCCATCGAGATCGGTCGTGGCCGATCGGATCAGGGCTTGGATCGATCGCAACGGATCGTCAGCGATCCGACCGATCGCCGGTCCGAGATCGGTCGTGGCCGATCGGGATCAGGGCTTGGATCGATCGCAACCGTCGGATCGTCGGCGATCGGACCGACGAGATCGATCGTGGCCAATCGGGATCCGATCGATCGGATCGTGGCGATCGATCGGGATCATCGGGGCTTGGATCGATCGCAACCGTCGGATCATCGGCGATCGGACCGATCGCCGGTCCGAGATCGGTCGTGGCCGATCGGGATCAGGGCTTGGATCGATCGCAATCGTTGGATCGATCGGCGATCGAACCGATCGAGATCAGGGCTTGGATCGATCGCAACCGTCGGATCATCGGTGATCGGATCGATCGCCGCGGTCGAGATCGGTTGTGGCCGATGGATCAGGGCTTGGATCGATCGCAACCGTCGGATCGTCGGATCGGACCGATCGTTGCGGTCCGAGATCGATCGTGGCCGATCGGGATCAGGGCTTGGATCGATCGCAACCATCGGATCATCGCGATCGGACCGATCGCCACGGTCCGAGATCGGTCGTGGCCGATCGGGATCAGGGCTTGGATCGATCGCAACCGTCGGATCGTCGGCGATCGACCGATCGCCGGTCCAAGATCGGTCGTGGCCGATCGGGATCAGGGCTTGGATCGATCGCAACCATCGGATCATCGGCGATCGGACCGATCGCCACGGTCCAAGATCGGTCGTGGCCGATCGGGATCAGGGCTTGGATCGATCGCAACCATCGGATCATCGGCGATCGGACCGATCGCCACGGTCCGAGATCGGTCGTGGCCGATCGGGATCAGGGCTTGGATCGATCGCAACCGTCGGATCGTCGATCGACCGATCGCGGTCCGAGATCGGTCGTGGCCGATCGGGATCAGGGCTTGGATCGATCGCAACCGTCGGATCATCGGCGATCGGACCGATCGCCGTCCGAGATCGGTCGTGGCCGATCGGGATCAGGGCTTGGATCGATCGCAACCATCGGATCGTCGGCGATCCGACCGATCGCCGCGGTCCAAGATCGATCGTGGCCGATCGGGATCAGGGCTTGGATCGATCGCAACCGTCGGATCATCGGCGATCGGACCGATCGCCACGGTCCGAGATCGGTCGTGGCCGATCGGGATCAGGGCTTGGATCGATCGCAACCGTCGGATCATCGCGATCGGACCGATCGCCACGGTCCGAGATCGGTCGTGGCCGATCGGGATCAGGGCTTGGATCGATCGCAACCATCGGATCATCGGCGATCGGACCGATCGCCGCGGTCCGAGATCGTCGTGGTCGATCGGGATCAGGGCTTGGATCGATCGCAACCGTCGGATCATCGGCGATCGGACCGATCGCCACGGTCCGAGATCGGTCGTGGCCGATCGGGATCAGGGCTTGGATCGATCGCACCATCGGATCATCGGCGATCGGACCGATCATCGAGATCGGTCATGGCCGATCGGATCAGGGCTTGGATCGATCGCAACCGTCGGATCGTCGGCGATCGGACCGATCGCCGGTCCGGGATCGGTCGTGGCCGATCGGGATCAGGGCTTGGATCGATCGCAACCATCGGATCGTCGCGATCGGACCGATCGCCACGGTCCGAGATCGGTCGTGGCCGATCGGGATCAGGGCTTGGATCGATCGCAACCGTCGGATCATCGGCGATCGGACCGATCGCCGCGGTCCGAGATCGGTCGTGGCCGATCGGGATCAGGGCTTGGATCGATCGCAACCGTCGGATCATCGGCGATCGACCGATCGCCGCGGTCCGAGATCGGTCGTGGCCGATCGGGATCAGGGCTTGGATCGATCGCAACCATCGGATCGTCGCGATCGGACCGATCGCCGGTCCAAGATCGGTCGTGGCCGATCGGATCAGGGCTTGGATCGATCGCAACCGTCGGATCGTCGGCGATCGGACCGATCGTGGTCCGAGATCGGTCGTGGCCGATCGGGATCAGGGCTTGGATCGATCGCAACCATCGGATCGTCGGCGATCGGACCGATGGTCCGAGATCGGTCGTGGCCGATCGGGATCAGGGCTTGGATCGATCGCACCATCGGATCATCGGCGATCGGACCGATCATCGAGATCGATCGTGGCCGATCGGATCAGGGCTTGGATCGATCGCAACCGTCGGATCGTCGGCGATCGGACCGATCGCCAGTCCGAGATCGGTCGTGGCCGATCGGGATCAGGGCTTGGATCGATCGCAACCATCGGATCATCGGCGATCGGACCGATCGCCACGGTCCGAGATCGGTCGTGGCCGATCGGGATCAGGGCTTGGATCGATCGCAACCGTCGGATCATCGGCGATCGACCGATCGCCACGGTCCGAGATCGGTCGTGGCCGATCGGATCAG
The DNA here is from genome assembly GCA_900491605.1 of Calamus simplicifolius. Taxonomy (NCBI): domain Eukaryota; kingdom Viridiplantae; phylum Streptophyta; class Magnoliopsida; order Arecales; family Arecaceae; genus Calamus; species Calamus simplicifolius. Next base: position 272,526 of record UESW01002144.1, on the reverse strand, counting down.
GGCTTGGATCGATCGCAACCATCGGATCGTCGCGATCGGACCGATCGCCGGTCCAAGATCGGTCGTGGCCGATCGGGATCAGGGCTTGGATCGATCGCAACCATCGGATCGTCGGCGATCGGACCGATCGCCGGTCCGAGATCGGTCGTGGCCGATCGGGATCAGGGCTTGGATCGATCGCAACCATCGGATTGTCGGCGATCGGACCGATCGCCGGTCCGAGATCGTGGCCGATCGGGATCAGGGCTTGGATCGATCGCAACCGTCGGATCGTCGGCGATCGGACCGATCGTCGCAATCCGAGATCGGTCGTGGCCGATCGGGATCAGGGCTTGGATCGATCGCAACCGTCGGATCATCGGCGATCGGACCGATCGCCGCGGTCCGAGATCGGTCGTGGCCGATCGGGATCAGGGCTTGGATCGATCGCAACCATCGGATCATCGGCGATCCGACCGATCGCCGCGGTCCGAGATCGGTCGTGGCCGATCGGGATCAGGGCTTGGATCGATCGCAACCATCGGATCATCGGCGATCGGACCGATCGCCACGGTCGAGATCGGTCGTGGCCGATCGGGATCAGGGCTTGGATCGATCGCAACCATCGGATCGTCGCGATCGGACCGATCGCCACGGTCCGAGATCGGTCGTGGCCGATCGGGATCAGGGCTTGGATCGATCGCAACCGTCGGATCATCGGCGATCGGACCGATCGCCGGTCCGAGATCGGTCGTGGCCGATCGGATCAGGGCTTGGATCGATCGCAACCGTCGGATCGTCGGCGATCGGACCGATCGCACGGTCCGAGATCGGTCGTGGCCGATCGGATCAGGGCTTGGATCGATCGCAACCATCGGATCGTCGGCGATCGGACCGATCGCCACGGTCCGGATCGGTCGTGGCCGATCGGGATCAGGGCTTGGATCGATCGCAACCGTCGGATCGTCGCGATCGGACCGATCGCCGGTCCGAGATCGGTCGTGGCCGATCGGGATCAGGGCTTGGATCGATCGCAACCGTCGGATCGTCGGCGATCGGACCGATCGCCACGGTCCGAGATCGGTCGTGGCCGATCGGATCAGGGCTTGGATCGATCGCAACCGTCGGATCGTCGGCGATCGGACCGATCGCACGGTCCGAGATCGGTCGTGGCCGATCGGGATCAGGGCTTGGATCGATCGCAACCGTCGGATCGTCGCGATGGACCGATCGCCGCGGTCCAAGATCGGTCATGGCCGATCGGGATCAGGGCTTGGATCGATCGCAACCGTCGGATCGTTGGCGATCGGACCGATCGCCACGGTCCGAGATCGGTCGTGGCCGATCGGGATCAGGGCTTGGATCGATCGCAACCGTCGGATCGTCGGCGATCGGACCGATCGCACGGTCCGAGATCGGTCATGGCCGATCGGGATCAGGGCTTGGATCGATCGCAACCGTCGGATCATCGCGATCGACCGATCGCCCGAGATCGTCGTGGCCGATCGGGATCAGGGCTTGGATCGATCGCAACCGTCGGATCATCGATGGACCGATCGCCGCGGTCCGAGATCGGTCGTGGCCGATCGGATCAGGGCTTGGATCGATCGCAACCGTCGGATCGTCGGCGATCGGACCGATCGCCGCGGTCGAGATCGGTCGTGGCCGATCGGGATCAGGGCTTGGATCGATCGCAACCGTCGGATCATCGCGATCGACCGATCGCCACGGTCCGAGATCGGTCGTGGCCGATCGGGATCAGGGCTTGGATCGATCGCAACCGTCGGATCGTGCGATCGGACCGATCGCCACGGTCCGAGATCGGTCGTGGCCGATCGGGATCAGGGCTTGGATCGATCGCAACCGTCGGATCGTCGGTGATCGGACCGATCGCCGCGGTCCGAGATCGGTCGTGGCCGATCGGGATCAGGGCTTGGATCGATCGCAACCGTCGGATCGCGATCGGACCGATCGCCACGGTCCGAGATCGGTCGTGGCCGATCGGGATCAGGGCTTGGATCGATCGCAACCATCGGATCGTCGGCGATCGATCGATCACCGCAGTCCAAGATCGGTCGTGGCCGATCGGGATCAGGGCTTGGATCGATCGCAACCATCGGATCGTCGGCGATCGGACCGATCGCCAGGTCCAAGATCGGTCATGGCCGATCGGGATCAGGGCTTGGATCGATCGCAACCGTCGGATCATCGATGATCGGACCGATCGCCGCGGTCGAGATCGGTCGTGGCCGATCGGGATCAGGGCTTGGATCGATCGCAACCGTCGGATCGTCGGCGATCGGACGATCGCCGCGGTCCAAGATCGGTCGTGGCCAATCGGGATCAGGGCTTGGATCGATCACAACCATCGGATCGTTGGTGATCGGACCGATCACCGCGGTCCGAGATCGGTCGTGGCCGATCGGGATCAGGGCTTGGATCGATCGCAACCGTCGGATCGTCGGCGATCAGACCGATCGCACGGTTCTAGATCGGTCGTGGCCGATCGGGATCAGGGCTTGGATCGATCGCAACCGTCGGATCGTCGATGATCGGACCGATCGTTGCGGTCCAAGATCGTCATGGCGATCTGGATCAGGCTTGGATCGATCGCAACCGTCGGATCGTTGGCGATCGAACGATCGCACTGTCCAAGATCGGTCATGGCCGATCGGGATCAAGGCTTGGATCGATCGCAACCGTCGGATCGTCGGCGATCGGATCGATTGCCGCGGTCCGAAATCGGTCGTGGCCGATCGGGATCAGGGCTTGGATCGATCGCAACCGTCGGATCGTCATTGATCGACCGATCGCCATGGTCCGATGTCGGTCGTGGCCGATCAGGATCAGGGCTTGGATCGATCGCAACTGTCGGATCGTCGGCGATCGGACCGATTGCCGTGGTCCAAGATTGGTCGTGGCCGATCGGGATCAGGGCTTTGATCGATCGCAACCATCGGATCGTTGGTGATCGGGCCGATCGCCGTGGTCCGAGGTCGGTCGTGGTTGATCAGGATCAGGGCATGGATTGATCGCAATCGTCGGATCGTCGATCAGACCGATCGCCGCGGTCCGAGGTCAGTCGTGGCCGATCGGGATCAGGGCTTGGATCGATCGCAATCGTCGGATCATCGGCGATCAGACCAACCACCGCATTCCGAGATCGGTCGTGGCGATCGGGATCATGGCTTGGATCGATCGCAATCATCGGATCATCGGCGATCAGATCGACCACCGGTTCCGAGATCGGTCATGGCCGATCGGGATCAGGGCTTGGATCGATCGCAACCGTCGGATCATCAGCGATCAGATGATTGCCGCGGTCCAAGATCGGTCGTGGCCGATCGGGATCAGGGATTGGATCAATCGCAACCGTCGGATGGTCAGCGATTGGACCGATCGGGATCAGGGCTTGGATCGATCGCAACCGTCGGATCGTTGGCGATCGAACCGATCGCTGCGGTCCAAGATCGGTCATGGCTGATCAGGATCAGGGCTTGGATCGATTGCAACCATCGGATCATCGGCGATCGGACCGATCGCCGTGGTCCGAGGTCGGTCGTGGCGATCGGGATCAGGGCTTGGATCGATCGCAACCATCGGATCATCGGCGATCGGACCGATCGCCGTGGTTCGAGATCGGTCGTGGCCGATCGGGATCAGGGCTTGGATCGATCACAACCATCGGATCGTCGGCGATCGGACCGATCGCCGTGGTCCAAGATCGGTCATGGCCGATCGGGATCATGGCTTGGATCGATCGCAACCATCGGATCGTCGGTGATCGAACCGATCACCGCGGTCCGAGATCGATCGTGGCCGATTGGGATCAGGGCTTGGATCGATCGCAACCGTCAGATCGTCGCGATCTGACGATCGCCGGTCCGAGATCGGTCATGGCCGATCGGGATCAGGGCTTGGATCGATCGCAACCATCAGATCGTCGGTGATCGACCGATCGCCACGATCGGTCGTGGCCGATCGGGATCAGGGCTTGGATCGATCGCAACCTCGGATCGTCGGCATCGACCGATCGCGCGGTCCGGATCGATCGTGGCGATCGGGATCAGGGCTTGGATCGATCGCAACCGTCGGATCATCGGCGATCGGACCGATCGCACGGTTCGAGATCGGTCGTGGCCGATCGGGATCAGGGCTTGGATCGATCGCAACCATCGGATCATCGGTGATCAGACCGATCGCCGTCGAGATCGGTCGTGGCCGATCGGGATCAGGCTTGGATCGATCGCAACCGTCGGATCATCGGCGATTAGACCGATCGCCACGGTCCAGATCGTCGTGGCCGATCGGGATCAGGGCTTGGATCGATCGCAACCGTCGGATCATCGGCGATCGGACCGATCACCGGTCGAGATCGGTCGTGGCCGATCGGATCAGGGCTTGGATCGATCGCAACCGTCGGATCGTCGGTGATCGGACCGATCGCCCCGGTCCGAGATCGGTCGTGGCCGATCGGGATCAGGGCTTGGATCGATCGCAACCGTCGGATCATCGATCGGACCGATCGCCGGTGAGATCGGTCATGGCCGATCGGGATCAGGGCTTGGATCGATCGCAACCGTCGATCGTCGGCGATTGGACCGATCGCGCGGTTCGAGATCGGTCGTGGCCGATCGGGATCAGGGCTTGGATCGATCGCAACCGTCGGATCGTCGGCGATCGGACCGATCCACGGTCCGAGATCGGTCGTGGCCGATCGGGATCAGGGCTTGGATCGATCGCAACCATCATCGTCGGCGATTGGATCGATCGCCGCGGTCCGAGATCGGTCGTGGCCGATCGGGATCAGGGCTTGGATCGATCGCAACATCGGATCGTCGGCGATCGGACCGATCGCGTCCAAGATCGGTCATGGCCGATCGGGATCAGGGCTTGGATCGATCGCAACCATCGGATCGTCGGCGATCCGACCGATCGCCACGGTCCAAGATCGGTCGTGGCGATCAGGGCTTGGATCGATCGCAACATCGGATCGTCGGCGATCGGACCGATCACCACGGTCCGAGATCGTCGTGGCCGATCGGGATCAGGGCTTGGATCGATCGCAACCATCGGATCATCGACGATCGACCGATCGCCACGGTATGAGATCGGTCGTGGCCGATCGGGATCAGGGCTTGGATCGATCGCAACCATCGGATCGTCGGTGATCGGACCGATCGCCGGTCCGATCGTGGGATCAGGATCAGGCTTGGATCGATCGCAACCGTCGGATCGGCGATCGGACCGATCGTCGAGATCGGTCGTGGCGATCGGGATCAGGGCTTGGATCGATCGCAATCGTCGGATGGTGGCCGATCGGGATCAGGGCTTGGATCGATCGCAACCGTCTCGGCGATCGGACCGATCGCCGGTCCGAGATCAGTCGTGGCCGATCGGGATCAGGGATTCGATCGATTGCAACCGTCGGATCATCGGCGATCGGACCGATCGCACGGTCCGATCGGTCGTGGCCGATCGGGATCAGGGCTTGGATCGATCGCAACCGTCGGATCGTCGATCCGACCGATCGCCACGGTCCGAGATCGGTCGTGGCCGATCGGATCAGGGCTTGGATCGATCGCAACCGTCGGATCATCGGATCGATCGCCATGGTCCGAGATCGGATGGCCGATCGGGATCAGGGCTTCGATCGATTGCAAATCGGATCATCGGCGATCGGACCGATCCGAGATCGATCGGGATCAGGGCTTGGATCGATCGCAACCATCGATCGTCGGCGATCGATTGGTCCGATCGTCGTGGCCGATCGGATCAGGGCTTGGATCGATCGCAACCGTCGGATCGTCGGCGATCCGACGAGATCGGTCGTGGGATCGGGATCAGGGCTTGGATCGATCGCAACCATCGGATCATCGGTGATCGGACCGATCGCCGGTCCGAGATCGGTCGTGGCCGATCGGGATCAGGGCTTGGATCGATCGCAAGATCGGATCGATCGCCGCCGAGATCGGTCGTGGCCGATCGGGATCAGGGCTTGGATCGATCGCAACCATCGGATCGTCGATCGGACCGATCGCGTCCAAGATCGGTCATGGCCGATCGGGATCAGGGCTTGGATCGATCGCAACCGGATCGTCGGCGATCCGACCGATGGTCCGAGATCCATCGTGGCGATCGGATCAGGGCTTGGATCGATCGCAACCGTCGGATCGTCGGCGATCGGACCGATCGTGGTCGAGATCGATCGTGGCCGATCGGGATCAGGGCTTGGATCGATCGCAACAATCGGATCGTCGGCGATCGACCGATCGGTCGATCGGTCGTGGCCGATCGGGATCAGGGCTTGGATCGATCGCAACCGTCAGATCGTCGGGATCGGACCGATCGCCCGGTCCGAGATCGGTCGTGGCCGATCGGGATCAGGGCTTGGATCGATCGCAACCGATCGTCGGTGATCGGACCGATGCCGGTCCGAGATCGGTCATGGCCGATCAGGATCAGGGCTTGGATCGATCGCATCGGATCATCGATCGGCGATCGCCGTGGTCCGAGGTCGGTCGATCAGGATCAGGGCTTGGATCGATCGCAATCGGAGATCGGACCGATGGTCCGAGATCGTCGTGGCCGATCGGGATCAGGGCTTGGATCGATCGCAACCGTCGGATCATCGCGATCGGCCGGTCCGAGAGCCGATCGGGATCAGGGCTTGGATCGATCGCAACCATCGGATCATCGCGATCGAGGGACGATCGGGATCTTGGATCAATCGCAATCGGATGGTCGATCGGACCGATCGGGATCAGGGCTTGGATCGATCGCAACCGTCGGATCGCGATCGACCGATCGCCGGTCAAGATCGGTCATGGCCGATCGGGATCAGGGCTTGGATCGATTGCAACCATCGGATCATCGGCGATCGGACCGATCGCCGTCCAAGGTCGGTCGTGGCCGATCGGGATCAGGGCTTGATCGATCGCAACCGTCGGATCATCGGCGATCGGACCGATCGCGGTCGATCGTGGCCGATCGATCAGGGCTTGGATCGATCGCAACCGTCGGATCATCGGCGATCGGACCGATCGCCACGGTCCGAGATCGGTCATGGCCGATCGGGATCAGGGCTTGGATCGATCGCAACCGTCGGATCGTCGATCGATCGGTCCGAGATCGATCGTGGCCGATCGGGATCAGGGCTTGGATCGATCGCAACCGCGATCATCGCGATCGATCGAGATCAGGGATCGATCGGTGATCGATCGACCGAGATCAGGGCTTGGATCGATCGCAATCGGATCGGATCGACCGATCGCCGCGGTCCGAGATCGGTCGTGGGATCGGGATCAGGGCTTGGATCGATCGCAACCGTCGGATCATCGGCGATCGGACCGATCGCGGTCGAGATCGGTCGTGGCCGATCGGGATCAGGGCTTGGATCGATCGCAACCATCGGATCGTCGGCGATCGACCGATCGCCCGAGATCGGTCGTGGCCGATCAGGGCTTGGATCGATCGCAACCATCGATCGTCGGTGATCGACCGATCATCGAGATCGTCGTGGCCGATCGGGATCTTGGATCGATCGCAACCGTCGGATCATCGGCGATCGGACCGATCGATCGATCGTGGCCGATCGGGATCAGGGCTTGGATCGATCGCAACCATCGGATCGTCGGCGATCGGACCGATCGCCGCGGTCCGAGATCGGTCGTGGCCGATCGGGATCAGGGCTTGGATCGATCGCAACCGTCGGATCATCGGCGATCGGACCGATCGCCGGTCCGAGATCGGTCGTGGCCGATCGGGATTAGGGCTTGGATCGATCGCAACCGTCGGATCGTCGGCGATCGGACCGATCCGAGATCGGTCATGGCCGATCGATCAGGGCTTGGATCGATCGCAACCGTCGATCGTCGGCGATCGGACCGATCCGAGATCGGTCGTGGCCGATCGGGATCAGGGCTTGGATCGATCGCAACCGTCGGATCGTCGGCGATCGGACCGATCGGTCCGAGATCGGTTGTGGCCGATCGGGATCAGGGCTTGGATCAATCGCAACCATCATCGTCGGCGATTGGATCGATCGCCGCGGTCGAGATCGGTCGTGGCCGATCGGGATCAGGCTTGGATCGATCGCAACATCGGATCATCGGCGATCGGACCGATCGCTGGTCCAAGATCGGTCATGGCCGATCGGGATCAGGGCTTGGATCGATCGATCGATCGTCGGCGATCCGACCAATCGCCACGGTCCGAGTCGTGGCGATCGGATCAGGGCTTTGATCGATCGCAATCGGATCGTCGGCGATCGGACCGATCGGTCGAGATCGTCGTGGCCGATCGGGATCAGGGCTTGGATCGATTATCGGATCATCCGATCGACCGATCGCCACGGTCGAGATCGGTCGTGGCCGATCGGGATCAGGGCTTGGATCGATCGCAACCGTCGGATCGTCGGCGATCGGACCGATCGCCATGGTCCGAGATCGTCGTGGCCGATCGGGATCAGGGCTTGGATCGATCGCAACCATCGGATCGTCGATCGGACCGATCGCCCGGTCCGAGATCGGTCGTCGCCGATCGGGATCAGGGCTTGGATCGATCGCATCCATCGGATCGTTGGTGATCGGGCCGATCGTGGTTCGAGGTTGGTCGTGGTTGATCAGGATCAGGGCTTGGATCGATCGCAATCGTCGGATCCGATCGGACCGATGGGAGATCGGTCGTGGCCGATCGGGATCGATCGATCGCAACCGTCGGATCATCTCGGAGATCAGTCGATCTGATCGGGATCAGGGCTTGGATCGATCGCAATCGTCGGATGGTCCGATCCGATCGGATCAGGGCTTGGATCGATCGCAACCGTCGGATCGGCGATCGGACCGAGAGATCAGTCCGATCGGGATCAGGGATTCGATCGATTGCAACCGTCGGATCATCGGCGATAGGACCGATCGCGGTCCGAGGTCGGTCGTGGCCGATCGGGATCAGGGCTTGAATCGATCGCAACCGTCGGATCGTCGGCGATCCGACCAATCGCCGCGGTCCGAGATCGGTCGTGGCCGATCGGGATTAGGGCTTGGATCGATCGCAACCGTCGGATCATCGGCAATCGGACCGATCGCCATGGTCCGAGATCGGCCATGGCCGATCGGGATCAGGGCTTCGATCGATCGCAACTATCGGATCATCGGCGATCGGACCGATCGCCATGGTCCGAGATCGGTCATGGCCGATCGGGATCAGGGCTTGGATCGATCGCAACCATCAGATCGTCGGCGATCAGACCGATCGCCGTGGTCCAAGATCAGTCGTGGCCGATCGGTATCAGGGCTTGGATCGATCGCAACCGTCAGATCGTCGGCGATCGATCGATCGCTGCGGTCCGAGATCGGTCGTGGCTGATCGGGATCAGGGCTTGGATCGATCGCAACCATCGGATCATCGGTGATCGGACCGATCGCTGCGGTCCGAGATCGGTCGTGGCCGATCGGGATTAGGGCTTGGATCGATCGCAACCGTCGGTCGTCGGCGATCGGATCGATCGCCGCTGTCCGATATCGGTCATGGCCAATTGGGATCAGGGCTTGGATCGATCGCAATCGTCGGATCGTCGGCGATCGGACCGATCGCCGCGGTCGTAGATCAGTCGTGGCCGATCGGGATCAGGGCTTGGATCGATCGCAACCGTCGGATCATCGGCGATCCGACCGATCGTCATGGTCCGAGATCGATCGTGGCCGATCGGTATCAGGGCTTGGATCGATCGCAACCATCGGATCGTTGGTGATCGAACCGATCGCCACGGTAAGAGATCAGTCGTGGCCGATCGGGATCAGAGCTTGGATCGATCGCAACCGTCGGATCATCGGCGATCGGACCTATCACATCGGTCTGAGATCGATCGTGGCCGATTGGGATTAGGGCTTGGATCGATCGCAACCGTCGGTCGTTGGCGATCAGATCGATCGCCGCTGTACGAGATCGGTCGTGGCCGATGGGGATCAGGGCTTGGATCGATCGCAACCGTCGGATCGTCGGCGATCGGACCGATCGCCGCTGTCGTAGATCGGTCGTGGCCGATCGGGATCAGGGCTTGGATCGATCGCAACCGTCGGATCATCGGCGATCCGATCGATCATCGCGGTCCGAGATCGGTCGTGGCCGATCGGATCAGGGCTTGGATCGATCGCAACCATGGATCGTCAGCGATCGAACCGATCGCCGTGGTAAGAGATCGGTTGTGGCTGATCAGGATCAGAGCTTGGATCGATCGCAACCGTTGGATCATCGGTGATCGGACCTATCGCAGCGGTCTGAGATTAGTCATGGCCGATTGGGATTAGGGCTTGGATCGATCGCAACCGTCGGTCGTCGGCGATCGGATCGATCGCCGCTGTACGAGATCGGTTGTGGCCGATCGGGATCAGGCTTGGATCGATCGCAATCATCGGATCGTCGGTGATCGGACCGATCGCTGGGGTCCAAGATCGGTCATGGCCGATCGGGATCAGGGCTTGGATCGATCGTAACCGTTGGATCGTCGGCGATCCGACCAATCACCACGGTCCGAGATCCATCGTGGCTGATCGAGATCAGGGCTTTGATCGATCGCAACCGTCGGATCGTCGGCGATCGGACCGATCACCGTGGTACGAGATCGATCGTGGCCGATCGGGATGAGGGCTTGGATCGATCGCAACAATCAGATTGTCGGCGATCGAACCGATCGCCACGGTACAAGATCGGTCGTGGCCGATCGGGATCAGGGCTTGGATCGATCGCAACCATCAGATCGTCGGTGATTGAACCGATCGCCGCGGTCCGAGATTGTCCTGGCCGATCGGGATCAGGGCTTGGATCGATCGCAACCGTTAGATCGTCGGTGATCGGACCGATTGCCGCAGTCCGAGATCGGTCATCGCCGATCAGGATCAGGGCTTGGATCGATCGAATCCATCGGATCATCGGTGATCGGGCCGATCGCCGTGGTCCGAGGTCGGTCGTGGTTGATCAGGATCAGGGCTTGGATCGATCGCAATCGTCGGATCATTAGCGATCGGACCGATCGTTGTGGTCCGAGATCAGTCGTGGCTGATCGGGATCAGGGTTTGTATCGATCGCAACCGTCGGATCATCAGTTATCGGACTAATTGTCGCGGTCCGAGATCAGTCGTGGCCGATCGGGATTAGGGCCTGGATCGATCGCAACCATCGGATGGTCAGCGATCGGACCGATCGGAATCAGGGCTTGGATCGATCGCAACCGTCGAATTATCGGTGATCGAACCGATCGCTGCGGTTCAAGATCAGTCATAGCCGATCTGGATCAGGGCTTGGATCGATTGCAACCGTCGGATCGTCGGCGATAGGACCGATCGCCGTAGTCCAAGGTCGGTCCTGGCCGATCGGGATCAGGGCTTGAATCGTTCGCAACCGTCAGATCGTCGGTGATCCGACCAATCACTGCGGTCCAAGATCGGTTGTGGCCGATCGAGATTTGGGCTTGGATCGATCGCAACCGTCGAATCATCGGCAATCGACCGATCGCCACGGTCCGAGATCGGCCATGGCCGATCGGGATCAGGGCTTCGATCGATCACAACCGTCGGATCGTCGGTGATCGGACCGATCGCCACGGTCCGAGATCGATCATGGCCGATCGGGATCAGGGCTTGGATGATCGCAACCATCGGATCGTTGGCGATCAGACCGATCGCCGTGGTTTGAGATCGGTCATGGCCGATCGATATCAGGGCTTGGATCGATCGCAACCGTCAGATCATCGGCGATCGGATCGATCGCTGCGGTCCGAGATCGGTCGTGGCTGATCGGGATCAGGGCTTCGATCGAACGCAACCATCGGATCGTCGGTGATCGGACCGATCACTGCGGTCCGAGATCGGTCGTGGCCGATCGGGATCAGGGCTTGGATCGATCGCAACCATCGGTCATCGGCGATCGGATCGATCGCCGCTATCCGAGATCGGTCGTGGCCAATCGAGATCAGGGCTTGGATCGATCGCAACCAACGGATCGTCGGTGATCGGGCCGATCGCTGCGGTTCGAGATCGATCATGGCCGATCGGGATCAGGGCTTGGATCGATCGCAATCGTCGGATCGTCGGCGATCGGACCGATCGCCGCGGTCGGTCGTGGCCGATCGGGATCAAGGCTTGGATCGATCGCAACCGTCGGATCATCGGTGATCCGACCGATCGTCGCGGTCGAGATTGGATGTGGTCGATCGGTATCAGGGCTTGGATCGATCGCAACCGTCAAATCATCGGCGATCGAACTGATCGCGCGGTAAGAGATCGGTCGTGGCCGATCGGGATCAGAGCTTGGATCGATCGCAACCGTCGGATCATCGGCGATCGGACCTATCGCAGCGGTCTAAGATCAGTCGTGGCCGATTGGGATTAGGGCTTGGATCGATCGCAACCGTCGATCGTCGGCGATCGGATCGATCGCTGCTGTACGAGATCGGTCGTGGCCGATGGGGATCAGGGCTTGGATCGATCACAACCGTCGGATCATCGGCGATCGGACCGATCGCCGCGGTTCGAGATCGGTCGTGACCGATCAGGATCAGGGCTTGGATCTATCGCAACCATCGGATCATCGGCGATCGGACCGATCGCCGAGATCCGAGATCGGTCGTGGCCGATCGGGATGAGGGCTTGGATCGATCGCAACAGTAGATCGTCGATGATCGGACCGACGCCGCGGTCCGAGATCGGTCGTGGCCTATCGGGATCAGGGCTTGGAATCGATCGCAACCGTCAAATCGTCGGCGATCGGACCTATCGCCGCGGTCTGAGATCGGTCGTGGCCGATCGGGATCAGGGCTTGGATCGATCGGAACCATCGGATCATCGGCGATCGGACCGATCGCCGCAGTCCAAGATCGGTCGTGGCCGATCGGGATCAGGGCTTGGATCGAACGCAACCATCGTATCGTCAGCGATCGAACCGACCGCCGAGGTCCGAGATCGGTCGTGGCCAATCGAGATTAGGGCTTGGATCGATCGCAACCGTCGGATCATCGCGATCGGATCAATCGCCGCGGTCCGAGATCGGCCGTGACCGATCGGGTTCAGGGCTTCAATCGATCGCAACTGTCGGATCATCGGCGATCAGACTGATCGCCACGGTCCGAGATCGGTCGTGGCCGATCGAGATCAGCGCTTGGATCGATCATAACCATCGGATAGTTGGCGATCGGACCGATGGCCGCGGTCCGAGATCGGTCGTGGATGATCGGGATCAAGGCTTGGATCGATCGCAACTGTCAGATCGTCGACGATCGGATTGATCGCTACGGTCCTAGATCGGTCATGGCCGATCGGGATCATGGCTTGGATCGATCGCAACCATCGGATCGTCGGCGATCGGACCGATCGCCGCGGTCCGAGATCGGTCGTGGTCGATCGGGATCAGGGCTTGGATCGATCGCAACCGTCAGTCGTCGGAGATCGGACCAATCGCCGCTGTTCAAGATCGGTCGTGGCCGATCGGGATCAGGCTTGGATCGATCGCAACCGTCGGATCGTCGGCAATCGGACCGATCGCCGTGGTATGACATCGGTCGTGGCCGATCGGGATCAGGGCTTGGATCGATCGCAACCATCGGATCATCGACGATCGAACCGATCGCTAAGATCCGAGATCTGTCATGGCCGATCGGGATCAGGGCTTGGATCGATCGCAACCGTCGGATCATCGGTGATCGGACCGATGCCGTGGTCCGAGGTCAGTCGTGGTCGATCAGGATCAGGGCTTGGATCGATCGCAACCATCGAATCGTTGGCAATCGGACCGATCGCCGCATTCCGAGATCGGTCGTGGTCGATCGGGATCAGGGCTTGGATCGATCGCAACCGTCGGATCATCGGCGATCGAACCGATTGCCGCGGTTGAGATCAGTCGTGGCCGATCGGGATCAGGGCTTGGATCGATCGCAACCGTTGGATCGTCGGTGATCGGATCGATCGCCGCGGTCCGAGATCGGTCATGGCCGATCGGATCAGGGCTTGGATCGATCGCAACCGTCGGATCATCGGCGATCGGACCGATCGCCATGGTCCGAGATCGTCGTGGCCGATCGGGATCAGGGCTTGGATCGATCGCAACCGTCGGATCGTCGGTGATCGGACCGATCGCGGTCCGAGATCGGTCGTGGCCGATCGGATCAGGGCTTGGATCGATCGCAACCATCGGATCATCGGCGATCGGACCGATCGCCACGGTCCGAGATCGGTCGTGGCCGATCGGGATCAGGGCTTGGATCGATCGCAACCGTCGGATCGTCGCGATCGACCGATCGCCGCGGTCCGAGATCGGTCGTGGCCGATCGGGATCAGGGTTGGATCGATCGCAACCATCGGATCGGCGATCGGACCGATCGCAAGTCCGAGATCGTCGTGGCCGATCGGATCAGGGCTTGGATCGATCGCAACCGTCGGATCGGCGATCGGACCGATCGCACGGTCCGAGATCGTCGTGGCCGATCGGGATCAGGGCTTGGATCGATCGCAACCGTCGGATCGTCGGCGATCGATCCGATCGTCGTCCGATCGGATCAGGGCTTGGATCGATCGCAACCATCGGATCATCGGCGATCGGACCGACGGTCCAAGATCGTCGTGGCCGATCGGGATCAGGGCTTGGATCGATCGCAACCATCGGATCATCGATCGGGATCGCGACGGTCCGAGATCGATCGGCCGATCGGATCAGGGCTTGGATCGATCGCAACCGTCGGATCGTCGGCGATCGACCGATCGCCACGGTAAGATCGGTCGTGGCCGATCGGGATCAGGGCTTGGATCGATCGCAACCGTCGGATCGTCGCGATCGGACCGATCGCCGGTCCGAGATCGGTCGTGGCCGATCGGGATCAGGGCTTGGATCGATCGCAACGTCGGATCATCGGCGATCGGACGATCGCCGGTCCGAGATCGGTCGTGGCCGATCGGGATCAGGGCTTGGATCGATCGCAACCGTCGGATCGTCACGATCGGACCGATCGCCACGGTCCAAGATCGGTCGTGGCCGATCGGATCAGGGCTTGGATCGATGCAACCGTCGGATCATCGGCGATCGACCGATCGGTCCGAGATAGGTCGTGGCCGATCGGGATCAGGGCTTGGATCGATCGCAACCATCAGATCGTCGGCGATCGGATCGATCGCAGGTCAGATCGGTCGTGGCCGATCGGGATCAGGGCTTGGATCGATCGCAACCATCGATCGTCTCGGACCGATCGCCACGGTCCGAGATCGGTCGTGGCCGATCGGGATTAGGGCTTGGATCGATCGCAACCATCGGATCATCGCGATCGGACCGATCGCCACGGTCCGAGATCGGTCGTGGCCGATCGGGATCAGGGCTTGGATCGATCGCAACCGTCGGATCATCGCGATCGGACGATCGCACGGTCCGAGATCGGTCGTGGATCGGGATCAGGGCTTGGATCGATCGCAACCATCGGATCGTCGGCGATCGGACCGATCGCCGGTCCAAGATCGGTCGTGGCGATCGGGATCAGGGCTTGGATCGATCGCAATCGTCGATCGTCGGGATCGGATCGATCGCAACGGTCCTAGATCGGTCGTGGCCGATCGGGATCAGGCTTGGATCAATCGCAACCATCGGATCGTCGGCGATCGGACCGATCCGGATCGTGGCCGATCGGGATCAGGGCTTGATCGATCGCAACCGTCGGATCGCGATCGGACGATTGGACATGGTCGATCGGGATCAAGGCTTGGATTGATCGTAACCGTCGGATCGTCGGCGATCGGATCGATGGTCCGAAATCAGTCGTGGCGGATCGGGATCAGGGCTTGGATCGCTCGCAACCGTTAGATCGTCATTGATCGGGCCGATCGCCGTGGTACGATGTCGGTCGTGGTTGATCAGGATCAGGGATTGGATCGATCGCAACCGTTGGATCGTCGGCGATCGACCGATTGCCGTGGTCCAAGATCGGTCGTGGCCGATCGGGATCAGGGCTTTGATCGATCGCAACCATCGGATCATCGGTGATC
>UESW01002144.1:239400-255479 GCA_900491605.1 Calamus simplicifolius | reverse complement strand
ATCGGACTGATCGCCGCGGTCCGAGATCGGTCGTGGCCGATCGGGATCAGGGCTTGGATCGATCGCAACCGTCGGATCGTCAGTGATCGGACCGATCGCAGCGGTCCGAGATCGGTCATGGCCGATCGGGATCAGGGCTAGGATCGATCGCAACCGTCGGATCGTCGGCGATCGGATCGATCGCCACAATCCGTAATTAGTCGTGGCCGATCGGGATCAGGGCTTGGATCTATCGCAACTGTCGGTCCTCATCGATCGGACCGATCGCCATGGTCCGAGATCGGTCGTGGCCGATCGGGATCATGACTTGGATCGATCGCAACCATCGAATCGTCGGCGATCGAACCGATCGACGCGGTACGAGATCGGTCATAGCCGATCGGGATCATGGCTTGGATCGATCGCAATCATCGGATCGTCGCGATCGGACCGATCGCCGCATTCCGAGATCGGTCGTGGCCTATCGGGATCAGGGCTTGGAACGATCGCAACCATCGGATCGTCGGCGATCGGACCGATCACCCGCGGTCCGAGATCGATCGTGGCCCGATTGGGATCAAGGCTTGGATCGATCGCAACTGTCGTATCGTCGGCAATCGGACCAATCACCGCGGTCCGAGATCGGTCGTGGCCGATCGGGATCAGGGCTTGGATCGATCGCAACCATCGGATCGTCGGGGATCGGACCGATCGCCGCGGTCTGAGATCGGTCATAGCCGATCAGGATCATGGCTTGGATCGATCACAATCGTTGGATCGTCGGCGATCGGACCGATCGCCGCATTCCGAGATCGATCGTGGCCGATTGGGATCTGGGCTTGGATCGATCGCAACCGTCGGATCGTCGGTGATCGGACCAATCGCCGCGGTCCGAGATCGGTCGTGGCCGATCGGGATCAGGGCTGGATCGATCGTAAACCATCGATCATCGGCGATCAGACCGATCGCCGCAGTCAGAGATCGGTCGTGGTCGATCAGGATCAGGGCTTGGATCGATCGCAACAGTCGGATCATCCACGATCGGACCGATCGCCGCTGTACGAGATTGGTCGTGGCCAATCGGGATCAGGGCTTGGATCGATCGCAACCGTCGGATAACCAGCAATCGGACCAATCGCCGTGGTCCAAGATCGGTCGTGGCCGATCGGGATCAGGGCTTGGATCGATCGCAACGTTAGATCGTCAGCGATCAGACCGATCGCTGCGGTCCGAGATCGGTCGTAGCTGATCGGGATCAGGGCTTGGATCGATCGCAACCATCGATCGTCGGCGATCGGACCGTCGCTGCGGTCCGAGATCGGTCGTGGCCGATCGAGATCAGGGCTTGGATCGATCGCAATCGTCGGATCGTCGGAGATCGGACCGATCGCCGCGGTTCGAGTTCGGTTGTGGCCGATCGGGATAGGGCTTGGA
Source organism: Calamus simplicifolius (assembly GCA_900491605.1). Taxonomy (NCBI): domain Eukaryota; kingdom Viridiplantae; phylum Streptophyta; class Magnoliopsida; order Arecales; family Arecaceae; genus Calamus; species Calamus simplicifolius. The sequence goes on along the minus strand of UESW01002144.1, from coordinate 254,066 downwards.
TCGATCGCAACCGTCGGATCGTTGGCGATTGAACCGATCACCATGGTCCGAGATCGCTCGTGGCCGATCGGGATCAGGGCTTGGATCGATCGCAACCGTCGGATTGTCGGCGATCGGACCGATCGTCGCGTTTCGAGATCGGTCATGGCTGATTGGGATCAGGGCTTAGATCGATTGCAACCATCGGATTGTCAGCGATCGAACCGATCGCCACTGTCCGAGATCGGTCATGGCCGATCGGGATCAGGGCTTGGATCGATCGCAACCGTCGGATCATCGGTGATCGGACCAATCGCCGCGGTCCAAGATCGGTCGTGGCCGATCGGGATTAGGGCTTGGATCGATTGCAACCATTGGATCGTCGGCGATCAGGACCGATCTCCGTGGTCCGAGATCGGTCGTGGTCGATCAAGATCAGGGCTTGGATCGATCTTAACCATCGAATCGTTGATGATCGGACCGATCGCTGCTATCTAAGATTGGTCATGGCCGATCGGGATTAGGGCTTGGATCAATCGCAACCGTCGGATCATCGGTGATCGGACCGATCGCCATGGTCCATGATCGGTTGTGGCCGATCGGGATCAGGGATTGGGTCGATCGCAACCATCGGATCATCGGCGATCGGACCGATCGCCGCGGTCTGAGATCGGTCATGGCCGATCAGGATTAGGGCTTGGATCGATCGCAACCATCGGATTGTCGGCGATCGGATAGATCGCTGCGGTTCGAGATCGGTCGTTGCCTATCGGGATCAGGGCTTGGATTGATCGCAACCGTTGGATCGTCGGCGATCGGGCCGATCACCGTGGTCCAAGGTCGGTCGTGGTCGATCAGGATCAGGGCTTGGATTGATAGCAACCGTCGGATCATCGGCGATCGGACGGATCATTGGCGATCGAACTGATCGCCGGGATCCGAGATCGGTCGTGGCCGATCGGGATCAGGGCTTGGATCGATCGCAACCATCGGATCATCGACGATCGGACCGATCGCCGCGTTCTGAGACTGTCGTGGCCGATCGTGATCAGGGCTTGGATCGATCGCAACCATCGGATCATCGGTGATCGGACCTATCGCAGTGGTCCAAGATCGGTCGTGGCCGATCGGGATCAGGGCTTGGATCGATCGCAACCGTCGGTCGTCGGGGATCGGATCGATCGCCGCGGTCCGAGATCAGTCGTGGATGATCGGGATCAGGGCTTGGATCGATCGCAACCGTCTGATCATCGGCGATCCGACAAATCGCCGCGGTCCGAGATCCATTGTGGCCGATCGGGATCAGGGCTTGGATCGATCGCAACCGTCGGATCGTCGGCGATCGGACCGATCGCCGCGATTCGAGATAGGTCGTGGCCGATCGGGATGAGGGCTTGGATCGATCGCAACTGTCGGATCGTCGGCGATCGAACCGATCGCCTCGGTTCGAGATCGGTCGGGGCCGATCGGGATCAGGGCTTGGATCGACCGCAACCGTCGAATCGTTTGCGACCGGACCGATCGCCGTTGTTCGAGAACGGTTGTGGCCGATTGGGATCAGGGCTTGGATCAATCGCAACCATCGGATCGTCGGCGATCGGACCGATCGCCGCGGTCCGAGATCGATCGTGGCCGATCGGGATCAGGGCTGGATCGATCGCAACCATCGGATCGTCGGCGATCGGACCGATCGACGTGGTCCGAGATCGGTCATAGCCGATCGGGGATCATGGCTTGGATCGATCGCAATCGTCGGATCATCGGCGATCGAACCGATCGCCGCATTCCAAGATCGGTCGTGGCCGATCGGGATCAGGGCTTGGATCGATCGCAATCATCGGATCGTCGCCGATCGGACCGATCGCCGCGGTCCGAGATCGGTCGTGGCCGATCGGGATCAGATCGATCGCAACCGTCGGGTCATCGGCGATCGACCAATCGCCGTGGTTCGAGATCGGTCATGGCCGATCGGGATCATGGCTTGGATCGTCGCAAACCATCGGATCGTCGGCGATCGGACTGATCACTGCGGTCCGAGATCGGTCGTGGTTGATCAGGATCAAGGCTTGGATCGATCGCAACCATCGGATCATCCACGATCGGACCGACCACCGTTGTACGAGATTGGTCGTTGCCAATCGGGATCAGGGCTTGGATCGATCGCAACCGTCGGATAACCAGCGATCGGACCAATCACCGCGGTCCAAGATCGGTCGTGGCCGATTGCGATCAGGACTTGGATCAATCGCAACCATCAGATCATCAGCGATCAGACCGATCGCCGTGGTCCGAGATCGGTCATGGCTGATCGAGATCAGGGCTTCGTTCGATCGCAACCATCGGATCGTCGGCGATCGGACCGATCGCCGTGGTCCAAGATCGGTCGTGGCCGATCGGGATCAGGGCTTGGATCGATCGCAACCGTCGATCGTCGGCGATCGGACCGATCGCCGTGGTACGAGATCGGTCGTGGCCGATCGGGATCAGGGCTCGGATCGATCGCAACCTTCGAATCATCGACGATCGGGCCGATAGCCGGTCCAAGATTGGTCGTGGTCGATCAGGATCAGGGCTTGGATCGATCGCAATCGTCGGATCGTCGGCGATCGGACCGATTGCCGGTGTCCGAGATCGGTCGTGGCCGATTGGGTACAGGGCTTGGATCGATCGCAACCGTCGGATCATCGGCGATCGGACCGAATGCCGCGGTCCGAGATCAGTCATGGCCGATCTGGATCAGGGCTTGGATCGATCGCAACCATCAGATCGGTGGCGATCGGACGGTCGCCGTGGTCCGAGATCGGTCGGGGCTGATCGAGATCAGGGCTTGGATCGAGCGCAACCGTCGGATCATCGGCGATCGGACCTATCGCAGCGGTCCGAGATCGGTCGTGGCTGATCGGGATAAGGCTGGAATCGATCGCAACCATCGGTCGTCGATGATCGGATCGATCGAAGCGGTCCGAGATCGGTCCTGGCCGATCGGGATCATGGCTTGGATCGATCACAACCATCGGATCGTCGGCGATTAGACCGATCGCCGCGGTCCGAGATCGGTCCTGGCCGATCGGGATCAGGGCTTGGATCGATCGCAACCGTCGGATCGTTGGCGATCCGACCAATCGCCGCGGTCCAAGATCCGTCATGGCCGATCGGGATCTGGGCTTTGATCGATCGCAACCGTCGGATCATCGGCGATCGGACCGATCGCCGCGGTTCGAGATCGGTCGGGGCCGATCGGGATGAGGGCTTGGATCGATCGCAACCGTCGGATCGTCGGTGATCCAACCGATCGTCGCGGTCCAAGATCGGTCGTGGCCGATTGGGATGAGGGCTTAGATCGATCCCAATCATCGGATCGTCGGCGATTGGACCGATCGCCGCATTCCGAGATCGGTCGTGGCCGATCGGGATCGAGGCTTGGATCGATCGCAACCGTCGGATCGTTGGCGATCGGACCGATCGCCGCAGTCCGAGATCGGTTGTGGCCGATCGGGATCAGGGCTTCGATCGATCGCAACCGTCGGATGGTCGGCGATCGGACCGATCGCCGCGGTCCGAGATCGGTCATGGCCGATTGGGATCAGGGCTTGGATCGATCGCAACCGTCGGATCATCGTAGATCGAACCGATCGCCGCAGTTCGAGTTCGGTTGTGGCCGATCGGGATGAGGGCTTGGATCGATCGCAACCGTCGGATCGTCGGCGATTGAACCGATCACCGCGGTCCAAGATCGCTCGTGGCCGATCGGGATCAGGGCTTGATCGATCGCAACCGTTGGATTGTCGGCGATCGGACCGATCGCTGCGTTTCGAGATCGGTCATGGCCGATTGGGGTCAGGGCTTGGATCGATCGCAACCGTTGGATTGTCAGCAATCGAACCGATCGCCGCTGTCCGAGATCGGTCGTTGCCGATTGGGATCAGGGCTTGGATCGATCGCAACCGTCGGATCATCGACGATCGGACCATCGCCGCGGTCCAAGATCGATCGTGGCCGATCGGGATTAGGGCTTGGATCGATCGTAACCATTGGATCGTCGGCGATCGGATCGATCACCGTGGTCTGAGATCGGTCGTGGTCGATCAGGATCAGGGCTTGGATCGATCGCAATCGTCGGATCATCGACGATCGGACCGATCGCCACTGTCTGAGATTGGTCATGGCCGATCGGAATCAGGGCTTGGATCGATCGCAACCGTCGGATCATCGATGATCGGACCGATCGCCACGGTCCATGATCAGTTGTGGCCGATCGGGATCAGGGCTTGGGTCGATCGCAACCATCGGATCGTCGACGATTGGACCGATCACCGCGGTCTGAGATTGGTCATGGCCGATTGGGATCAGGGCTTGGATCGATCGCAACCATCGAATCGTCGGCGATCGGACAGATCGCCGCTGTTCGAGATCGGTCGTGGCCTATCGGGATCAGGGCTTGGATTGATCGCAACCGTTGGATCGTCGGCGATCGGACCGATCACCGTGGTCCAAGGTCGGTCGTGGTTGATCCGGATCAGGGATTGGATTGATAGCAACCATTGGATCGTCGGCGAACAGACGGATCGTCAGCGATCGGACCGATCGCCGGGATCCGAGATCGGTCGTGGCCAATCGGGATCAGGTCTTGGATCGATCGCAACCGTCGGATCATTGGCGATCGGACCGATCGCCATGGTCGAGATCGGTCGTGGCCGATCGGGATCAGGGCTTGGATCGATCGCGACCGTCGGATCATCGGCGATCGGACCGATCGCCACGTTCGAGATCGGTCGTGGCCGATCGGGATCAAGGCTTGGATCGATCGCAACCATCGGATCATCGGCGATCAGACCTATCGCAGCGGTCCAAGATCGGTCGTGGCCGATCGGGATCAGGGCTTGGATCGATCGCAAACGTTGGATCGTCGGTGATCGGACCGTTCGCCGCAGTCCGAGATCGGTCGTGGCCGATCGGAATCAGGGCTTGGATCAATCGCAACCGTCGGATCGTCGACGATCGGACCGATCACCGTGGTTCAAGATCGGTCGGGGCCGATCGGGATCAGGGCTTGGATCGATCACAACCGTCGGATCGTCGGCGATTGGACCGATCGCCGTGGTTCAAGATCGGTCGGGGCCGATCGGGATCAGGGCCGATCGGGATCAGGGCTTGGATCGACCAAAACCGTCGAATCGTCGGTGATCGGACCGATCGCCGCATTCCGAGAATGATTGTGGCCGATCGGGATCAGGGCTTGGATCGATCGCAACCGTCGGATCGTGACGATCGGACCGATCGCCGCGGTCCAAGATCGGTCGTGGACGATCGGGATCAGGGCTTGGGTCGATCACAATAGTCGGATGGTCAGCGATCGGACCGATCGCCGCGGTCCGAGATCGGTCATGGCCGATTGGGATCAGAGCTTGGATCGACCGGAACCATCGGATCATCGGTGATCAGACCGATCGCCGCGGTCCGAGATCGGTCGTGGCCGATCGGGATCAGGGCTTGGATCGATCACATCCGTCAGATCGTCGGCAATCGAACCGATCGACGTGGTCCGAGATCGGTCGTGGCCGATCGGGATCAGGGCTTGGATCGATCGCAACCGTCGGATCATCGGCGATCGGACCGATCGCCGCCTTCCGAGATCGGTCGTGGTTGATCGGGATCAGGGCTTGGATCGTTCGCAACCATCGGATCATCGGCGATCGAACCTATCGCAGCGGTCCAAGATCGGTCGTGTCCGATCGGGATCATGGCTTGGATCGATCGCAACCGTCGGTCATCGGCAATCGGATCGATCGCCGCGGTCCAAGATCAGTCGTGGACGATCGGATCAGGGCTTGGATCGATCGCAACCGTCTGATCGTCGGCGATCCGACCAATCGCCGTGGTACGATATCCATCGTGGCTAGGCATGGGCACTAGGCCGTGCCGTGCCAGGCACGGCCCAGGCCCATCGTGCCAGAAAAATTACCGTGCCGTGCCTGGCACGGCCCATTAACAAATGGGCTGTGCCAGGCACGGCCCACTAAAAAAAATTCAAATTCGGCACGGCCCATGACCCATCAAGAAATGGGCCACGGGCCATGCCTGGCACGGCCCAGTAGGGCCGTTGCTGGGCCGTGCCAAAACGGCCATTGCTGGGCCATGCCATGGCACGTCCCAGAAGGGCCGTTTTGGCACGGCCCAGCAACGGCCCTGCTGGGCCGTTTTGGCACGGCCCAGAAACGGCCCTACTGGCCGTGCCAGAATGGCCCTGTTGGGCCATTTTGTAGGTTGCGATGATCTGATGGTTGCGATCGATCCAAGTCATGATCCCGATCGGCGATGATCGATCGAACCGTTGCGATCAATTCGATCGAAGATGATCCGACGGTTGCGATCGATCTAAGCCATGATCCCGATCGGGGATGATCGATCCGACAGTTGCGATCCATCCGATCGGAGACGATCCGATGGTTGCGACCGATCCAAGCCATGATCCCGATCGATAATGATCGATCGGACTGTTGCGATCCATCTGATCGGAGATGATCCGACGTCTGCGATTGATCCAAGCCATGATCCCAATCAGGGATGATCGATCCGACGATTGCGATCGATCCAGCCATGATCCTGATCAGCGATAATCGATCCAACGGTTGCGATCCATTCGATCGGCGATGATCCGATGGTTGCGATCGATCCAAGCCATGATCCTGATCGGTGATGATCGATCCGACGGTTGTGATCCATTCGATCGGCGATGATCCGACGGTTGCGATCGATCCAAGCCATGATCCCGATCGGTGATGATCAATCCAACAGTTGCGATCCATCCGATCGGAGACGATCGATGGTTGCGACCGATCCAAGCCATGATCCCGATCGACAATGATCGATCAGACTGTTGCGATCCATCTGATCGGAGATGATCCGACGTCTGCGATCGATCCAAGCCAGATCCCAATCAGGGATGATCGATCCGACGATTGCGATCGATCCATGCCATGATCCTGATCAGCAATGATCGATCCGACGGTTCCGATCCATTCGATCGGCGACGATCCGATGGTTGTGATCAATCCAAGCCATGATCCTGATCGGCAATGATCGATCCGAGATTGCGATCCATTCGATCGGTGACGATCCGATGGTTGCGATCGATCCATGCCATGATCCTGATCAGCGATGATCGATCCGATGGTTGCGATCCATTCGATCGGCGACGATCCGACGGTTGCGATCGATCCAAGCCATGATCCTGATCGGCGATGATCGATCTGATCAGAGACGATCCGATGGTTGCGATCGATCCATGCCATGATCCTGATCTGCTATTATCGATCGAATGGTTGCGATCTATCCAATCGAAGACGATCCGACTATTGCGATCGATCCAAACTATGATCCCGATCGGCGATGATCGATTGGACCATTGTGATCAATCCGATCGGAGACGATCCGACATCTTCGATCGATCCAAGCCATGATCTCGATCGGCGATGATCAATCTGACGGTTGTGATCGATCCAAGCCATGATCCCGATCGGCGATGATCGATCCGACGGTTGCGATCAATCCAAGCCATGATCTCGATTGGTGATGATCGATCGAACCGTTGCGATCGATCCGATCGAGACGATCCGACGGTTGCGATAGATTCAAGTCATGATCTCGATCGGGGATGATCAATCCAACGGTTGCGATCTATCCCATCGAAGACGATCCGACAGTTGCGATCGATCCAAGCCATGATCCCGATCGACGATGATCGATTCGACGGTTGCGATCCATCTGATCGGCGATGATCCGATGGTTGCGATCTTTCTATTTTTTTCTTCTTACTTATTGTATTATGTTCTAGAGGTCAGGCCTACCCCCCTCCCTTCTGTACCATTTTAATTTTAAATTGATAAACTGGTAGGGGTCTGTGCCAAACCCCCCATCATTATGGTGGCTTTATATTAATAAAATTTTTTTTATTCCTAATAATTTTTAATTTATCAAAAAAAATATATAATTTTTATAAATTTTTTTATTTGAGCTGTGCATGGGTCAGGCCCCAGGTGGGCCGGCACGGCCCAGGCCCACCTGGGCCGTGCCAGGCACGGTCCACCTGGGCCGGCACGGCTCAGGCCCACCTGGGCCGTGCCAAGCACGGCCCAGGTGGGTCGTGCCAAGCATGGCCCAGGTGGGCCGTGCCGGCACGGCACGACGGGTCCGGCCCAGGCCCGTCATGGGCCGTGCCGTGCTGGGCCAACAGAAAAAATTTTCTGGGCCCGGCACGGCCAGGTACTGTAGCAGTGCCGGGCCATGCCTGGCACGCCCATCAGGGCCTGGGCTGTGCCGTGCCATGGGCGGCACGGCCCAGTGCCCACCTCTAATCATGGCCGATCGGGATCAGGGCTTGGATCGATCGCAACCATCGGATCGTCGGCGATCGGACCGATCGCCGCGGTTCGAGATAGGTCGTGGCCGATCGGGATGAGGTCTTGGATCGATCGCAACCGTCGGATCATCGGTGATCGGACCGATCGCCACGATCCGACATCGATGTGGCCGATCGGGATCAGGGCTGGATCGACCGCAACCGTTGTATCGTCGGCGATCGGACCGATCGCTGCGATCTGAGATCAGTTGTGCCGATCGAGATCAAGGCTTGGATCGATCGCAACTGTCGGATCATCGGCGATCAGACCGATCGCCGCGGTCCGAGATCATTCGTGGACGATCGGATCAGGGCTTGGATCGATCGCATCCGTCGGATGGTCAGCGATCGGACCGATCGCCGTGGTCCGAGATCGGTTGTGGCCGATCGGGATCAGGGCTTGTATCGACCACAACCATTGAATCGTCGGCGATCAGACCGATCGCCGCGGTCCGAGATCGGTCGTGGCCGATCGGCTTAAGGGCTTCAATCGATCGCATCCATCGGATCGTCAGCGATCGAACCGATCGACGTGGTCCGAGATCGGTCGTGGCCGATCAGGATTAGAGTTTGGATCGATCGCAACCGTCGGATCGTTGGCGATCGGACTGATCGACGCGGTTCGAGATAGGTCGTGGCCGATTGGGATGAGGGCTTGGATCGATCGCAAACCGTCGGATCGTCAGCGATCGGATCGATCGCCGCGGTTCGAGATCCATCGTGGCCGATCGGATCAGGGCTTGGATCGATCACAATCGTCGGATCGCCGGCGATCGAGCCGATCACCGCGGTCTGAGATCGGTCGTGGTCGATCGGGATCAGGGCTTGGATCGATCGCAACCGTCGGATCATCGGCGATCGGACCGATCGCCGCGGTTCAAGATCGATCGTGGCTGATCAGGATCAGGGCATGGATCGATAAAAACCATCGGATCATCGACGATCGGACCGATCGCTGCGGTTCGAGATCGATCGTGGCCGATCAGGATCAGGGCTTGGATCGATCACAATCATTGGATCATCAGCGATCAGACCGATCGCCACTGTCCGAGTTCGGTCATGGTCGATCAGGATCAGGGCTTGGATAGATCGCAACCATCGGTCGTCGACGATCAGACCGATCGCCGCGGTCCGAGATCGGTCGTGGCCGATCGGGATCAGTGCTTGGGTCGATCCTAACCGTCGGATCATCGGCGATAGGACCGATCACCGCGGTCCGAGATCGGTCATGGTCGATGAAGATCAGGGCTTGGATTGATCGCAACCGTCGAATCCTCGGTGATCGGTCCGATCGCCGCGGTTCGAGATCGGTCATGGTCGATCGGGATCAGGGCTTGGATTGATTACAACCATCGGATCGTCGGCGATCGGACTGATCGCCACGGTCTGATATCGGTCGTGGCCGATCGGGATCAGGGCTTGGATCGATCGCAACCGTCGGATCGTCTGCGATCGGCCCGATCGCCGCGGTCCGAGATCGGTATTGGCCGATCGGTATTAGGGCTTGGATCGATCGCAATCGTCGGATCATCGGTGATCGGATCGATCGCCACGGTCCAAGATCGGTTGTGGCTGATCAGGATCAGGGCTTGGATCGATCGAAACCATCGGATCATTGGCGATCGGACCGATCACCGCGGTCCGAGATTGGTCGTGGCCGATCGGGATCAGAGCTTGGATCGATCGCAACCGTCGGATCGTCGGCGATCCGACCAATCGCAACGGTCCGAGATCGGTCGTCGCCGATCGTGATTAGGGCTTGGATAGATCATAACCATCGTATCGTCGGCGATCCGACTGATCGCCGCGGTCCGAGATCGGTCGTGGCCAATCGGGATCAGGGCTTGGATCGATCGCAACCGTCGGATCATCGATGATCGGACCGATCGCCACGGTTCGAGATCGGTTATGGCCGATTAGGATGAGGGCTTGAATCGATTGCTACCGTCAGATCATCAGCGATCAGACCGATCACACGGTCCGAGATCGATCATGGCCGATCGGGATAGGGCTTGAATCGATCACAACTGTCGAATCATCGGCGATCGGACCGATCGCTGCGGTTCGAGATCGGTCGTGGCCGATCGGGATGAGGGCTTGGATCAATCGTAACCGTCGGATCGTCGTGATCGGACCGATCGCAGCGGTCCGAGATCGGTCTGGCCAATCGAGATGGGCTAGGATCGATCAAACCGTCGGATCGTCGGCGATCGGATCGATCGCCGTGGTCCGAGATCGTCGTGGCCGATCGGGATCAGGGCTTGGATCGATCGCAACTGTCGGTCCTCACCGATCGGACCGATCGCCACGGTCCGAGATCGGTCGTGGCCGATCGGGATCAGGACTTGGATCGATCGCAACTGTCGGATCGTCGGCGATCGGAACGATCGACGCGGTCCGAGATCGGTCATAGCCGATCGGGATCATGGCTGAATCGATCGCAATCGTCGGATCATCGGCAATCGGACTGATCGCTGCATTCGAGATCGATCGTGGCCGATCGGGATCAGGGCTTGGATCATCGCAACCGTCGGATCGGTCGGCGATCGGACCGATCGCCGCGGTCCGAGATCGGTCATGGCCGATCGGGATCAGGGCTTGGATCGATTGCAACCGTCGGATCACGTTGATCGGACCAATCGCCGCGGTTCGAGATCGTCATGGCCGATCGGATCAGGGCTTGGATCGATCGCAACCATCGGATCATCGTGATCGGATTGATCACCGCGGTCCGAGATCGGTCGTGGTCGATCAGGATCAGGCTGGATTGATCGCAACCGTCGGATCTCCATGATCGGACTGATCGCCGTGTACGAGATTGGTCGTGGCAATCGGATCAGGGCTTGGATCGATCGCAACGGTAACCAGCGATCGGACCAATCGCCGCGGTCCAAGATCGGTCGAGGCCGATCGGGATCGGGCTTGGATCGATCGCAACCGTCATCGTCAGCGATCGGACCGATCGCCGCGGTCCGAGATCGATCGTGGCTGATCGGGATCAGGGCTTCGTTCGATCGCAACCATCGGATCGTCGGTGATCGACCGATCGCCACGGTTCAAGATCGGTCGTAGCCGATCGGGATCAGGGCTTGGATCGATCGCAACCGTCGATCGTCGGCGATCGACTGATCGCCGCGGTCGAGATCGGTCGTGGCTGATCGGGATCAGGGCTTGGATCGATCGCAACCTTCGGATCGTCGGCGATCGGGCCGATCGCCGGGGGTCCAAGATCGGTCATGGTCGATCAGGATCAGGGCTTGGATCGATCGCAACCGTTGGATCGTCGGTGATCGGACCGATCGCCGGTGTCCGAGATCGGTCATGGTCGATCGGGTATAGGGCCTGGATCGATCGCAACCGTCGGATCATCGGTGATCGGACCGAACACCGTGGTCCGAGATCGGTCGTGGCCGATCAGGATCAGGGCTTGGATCGATCGCAACCATCATATCATCGGCGATCGGACCGATCGCCGTGGGTTCGAGATCGGTCATGGCTGATCGGGATCAGGGCTTGGATCGATCGCAACCGTCGAATCATCGGTGATCGGACCTATCGCAGCGGTCCGAGATCGGTCATGGCCGATCGGGATCAGGGCTTGGATCGATTGCAATCATCGGTCATCAGCGATCGGATCGATCGCCGCGGTCCGAGATCGATCATGGCCGGTCAGGATCAGGGCTTGGATCGATCGCAACCGTCGGATCATCGGCGATCGGACCGATCGCCGCGGTTCGAGATCGGTCGGCGCCGATCGGGATGAGGGCTTGGATCGATCGCAACCGTCAAATCGTCGGCGATCGAACCGATCGTTGCGGTCCAAGATCGGTCGTGGCCGATCGGGATGAGGGCTTGGATCGATCCCAACCATCGAATCGTTGACGATCGGATGGATCGCCGCATTCCGAGATCGGCATGGCCGATCGGGATTATGTCTTGGATCGATTGCAACCGTCGGATCATCGGCGATCGGACTGTTCGCCTTGTTCCGAGATCGGTCGTGGCCGATCGGGATCGAGGCTTGGATCGATCGCAACCGTCAGATCGTCGGCGATCGGACCGATCGCCGCGGTCCGAGATCGGTTGTGGCCGATCGGGATAAGGGCTTCGATCGATCGCAACCGTTGGATGGTCGGCGATCGGACCGATCGCCGCGGTCCAAGATCGGTCGTGGCCGATCGGGATCAGGGCTTGGATCAATCGCAACCGTCGAATCGTCGGAGATCGGACCGATCACCGCGGTTCGAGATCGGTTGTGGCCGATCGGGATGAGGGCTTGGATCGATCGCAACCATCGGATCGTCAGAGATTGAACCGATCGCCGCGGTCTGAGATCACTCGTGGCCGATCAGGATCAGGGCTTGGATCGATCGCAACTGTCGATCGTCGGCGATCGGACCGATTGCCGTGTTCCGAGATCGGTCTTGGCCGATTGGGATCAGGGTTTGGATCGATCAGAACCATTGGATTGTCAGCGATCGAACCGATCGCCATGGTCCGAGATCGGTCGTGGCCGATCGGGATCAGGGCTTGGATCGATCGCAACCGTCGGATCATCGGCGATCGGACCAATCACCGCGGTCCGAGATCGATCGTGGCCGATCGGGATTAGGGCTTGGATCGATCGCAACCATTGGATCGTTGGCGATCGGACCGATCATCATGGTCCGAGATCGGTCGTGGTCGATCAGGATCAGGGCTTGGATCGATCGCAACCGTCGGATCATCGACGATCGGACCGATCGCCACTGTCTGAGATTGGTCATGGCCGATCGGGATCAGGGCTTGGATCGAGCGCAACCGTCCGATCATCGGTGATCGGACCGATCGCTACGGTCCAAGATCGGTTGTGGCCGATCGGGATCAGGGCTTGGGTCGATCGCAACCGTGGGATCGTCGGCGATCGGACTGATCGCCGCGGTCTGAGATCGGTCGTGGCCGATCGGGATCAGGGCTTGGATCGATCGCAACCCTCGGATCATCGGCGATCGGACAAATCACCGCGGTTCGAGATCGGTCGTGGCCTATCGGGATCAGGGCTTGGATTGATCGCAACCGTCGTATCGTCGGCGATCGGGTCGATCGCCGTGGTCCAAGGTCGGTCGTGGTCGATCAGGATCAGGGCTTGGATTGATAGCAACCATCGGATCGTCGGTGATCGGATGGATCGTTGGCGATCGGACCGATCACCGGGATCCGAGATCGGTCGTGGCCGATTGGGATCAGGGCTTGGATTGATCGCAATCGTCGGATCATCGCCGATCGGACCGATCGCCACGGTCCAAGATCGGTCGTGGCCGATCGGGATCAAGGCTTGGATCGATCGCAACGTCGATCGTCGGCGATCGGATCGATCACCGCATTTTGAGATCGGTCGTGGCGATCGGGATCAGGGCTTGGATCGATCGCAACCATCGGATCATCGGCGATCGGACCTATCGCAGCGGTCCAAGATCGGTCGTGGCCAATCGGGATCAGGGCTTGGATCGATCGCAACCGTCGGTCGTCGGCGATCGAATCGATCGCCGTGGTCCGAGATCAGTCGGGGACGATCGGGATCAGGGCTTGGATCGATCGCAACCGTCTGATCGTCGGCGATCCGACATATCGCCGCGGTCCAAGATCCATCCTGGCCGATCGGGATCAGGGCTTGGATCGATCGCAACCGTCGGATCGTCGGCGATCGGACCGATCACCGCGGTTCGAGATAGGTCGTGGCCGATCGGGATCAGGACTTGGATCGATCGCAACCGTCGGATCATCGGCGATCAGACTGATCGCCACGGTCTGAGATCGGTCGTTGTCGATTGGGATCAAGGCTTGGATCGATCGCAACCGTTGGATCATCGGCGATCGGACCGATCGCCAAGGTCCGAGATCGGTTGTGGCCGATCGGGATTAGGGCTTGGATCGATTGCAACCGTCGAATCGTCTGCGGTCGGACCGATCGCCGCAGTCCGAGATCGGTAGTGGCCGATCGGTATCAGTGCTTGGATCGATCGCAATCATCGGATCATCGGCGATCGGACCGATCGCCGCGGTTCGAGATCGGTCGTGGTCGATCGGGATCAGGGCTTGGATCCATCGCAACCATCGGATCGTCGGCGATCCGACCAATCGCCGCGATCCGAGATTGGTCATGGCCAATCGTGATCAGAGCTTCGATCGATCGCAACCATTGAATCGTCGGCGATCGGACCGATCGCCGTGGTTCGAGATCGGTCATGGCCGATCGGAATCAGGGCTTGGATCGATCGCAACCATCGGATCATCGGCGATTAGACTGACC
>UESW01002144.1:211125-239281 GCA_900491605.1 Calamus simplicifolius | reverse complement strand
CGGGATGAGGGCTCGGATCGATTGGCAACTGTAGATCATCGCGATCGGATCGATCACAGCGGTCCGAGATTGGTCATGGCCGATCGGTATCAGGGCTTGGATCGATCACAACCGTCGGATCATCGGCGATCGGACCGATCGCCGCGGTTTGAGATCAGTCGTGGCCGATCGGGATGAGGGCTTGGATCAATCGCAACCGTCGGATCATCGGCGATCGGACGATCGCAGCGGTCCGAGATCGGTCGTGGCCGATCGGGATTAGGGCTTGGATCGATCGCAACCGTCGATCATCAACGATCGGACCGATCACCGTGGTCCGAGATCGGTCGTGGCCGATCGAGATCAGGGCTTGGATCGATCGCAACCTTCGGATCGTCGGCGATCGGGCTGATCGCCGTTGTCCGAGATCGGTCGTGGTCGATCAGGATCAGGGCTTGGATCGATCGCAATCATCGGATCGTCGCGATCGGACCATTCGCCGGTGTCCGAGATCGGTCGTGGCCGATTGGGTACAAGGCTGGATCGATCGCAACCGTCAGATCATCGGCGATCGGACGAACCGCGCGGTCCGAGATCAATCATGGCCGATCAGGATCAGGGCTGGATCAATCGCAACCATCGGATCGTCGGCGATCGGATGATCACCGCGGTCCGAGATCGGTCGTGGCTGATCGGGATCAAGGCTTGGATCGATCGCAACCGTCGGATCATCGGCGATCGGACCTATCGCAACGGTCCGAGATCGGTCGTGGCCGATCGAGATCAGGGCTTGGATCGATCGCAACCATTGGTCATCGGTGATCGGATCGATCATAGCGGTCCGAGATCAGTCGTGGCCGATCGGGATCAGGGCATGGATCGATCGCAACCATCGGATCGTCGGCGATCGGACCGATCGCCGCGGTCCAAGATCGGTCGTGGCCAATCGGGATCAGGGCTTGGATCGATCGCAACCGTCGGATCGTTGGCGATCCGACCAATCGCCGCGGTCTGAGATCCGTCGTGGCCGATCGGGATCAGGGCTTTGATCGATCGCAACCGTCGGATCATCGGCGATCGGACCGATCGTAGTGGTTCAAGATCGGTCGGGGCCGATCGAGATGAGGGCTTGGATCGATCGCAACCATCGGATCGTCAGCGATCGAACCGATTGTCGCGGCCCAAGATCGGTCGTGGCCGATCGGGATCAGGGCTTGGATCGATCACAACCGTTGGATCGTCGGCGATCGGACCGATCGCCGCATTTCAAGATCGGTCCTGGCCGATCGGGATCAGGTCTTGGATCGATTGCAACCATCGGATCATCAGTGATCGGACTGTTCGCCACGTTCCGAGATCGGTCGTGGTCGATCGGGATCAAGGCTTAGATCGATCGCAACCGTCGTATCGTCGGCGATCGGACCGATCGCCGCGGTCCAAGATTGGTTGTGGCCGATCGGGATCAGGGCTTCGATCGATCGCAACCATCAGATGGTCGGCGATCGGACCGATCGCTGCGGTTCGAGATCGATCGTGGCCGATCGGGATCAGGGCTTGGATCGATTGCAACCATCGGATCGTCGGCGATCGAACCAATCGTCGCGGCCCAAGATCGATCGTGGCCGATCGGGATCAGGTCTTGGATCGATCCCAACCGTCGGATCATCGGTGATCGGACCAATTGCCGCATTCCGAGATCGATCGTGGCCGATCGGGATCGAAGCTTGGATCGATCAAAACCGTTGGATCGTCGGCGATCGGACCAATCGCCGCGGTCCGAGATCGGTAGTGGCCGATCGGTGTTAGGGCTTGGATCGATCGCAATTGTTGGATCATCGGCGATCGGAACGGTCACCGCGGTCCGAGATCGGTCGTGGCCGATCAGGATCAGGACTTGGATCGGTCGAAACCGTCGGATCGTCGGCTATCGGACCGATCACCGCGGTCCGAGATCGGTCGTGGCCGATCGGGATCAGGGCTTAGATCAATCGCAACCATCGGATCGTCGGTTATCCGACCAATCGCCGCGATCCGAGATTGGTCGTGGCCGATCGTGATCAGGGCTTCGATCGATCGTAATCATCGGATCGTCGGCGATCGGACCGATCGCTGCGGTCCAAGATCGGTCGTGGCCATCGGGATCAGGGCTTGAATCGATTGCAACCGTCAGATCGTCGGTGAGCGAACCGATCGCTGCGGTTCGAGATCGGTCGTGGCCGATCGGGATGAGGGCTTGGATCGATTGCAACCATCAGATCATCGGCGATCAGACCGATCACAGCGGTCTGAGATCGGTCATGGCCGATCGACATCAGGGCTTGGATCGATCACAACCGTCAGATCGTCAGTGATCGGACTGATCACCGAGGTTCAAGATCGGTCGTGGCCGATCGGGATGAGGGCTTAGATCAATCGCAACCATCGGATCGTCGGTGATCGGACCGATTGCAGTGGTTCAAGATCGATCGTGGCGATCGGGATTAGGGCTTGGATCGATCGCAACTGTGGATCATCGGCGATCGGACCTATCGCCGCGGTCCGAGATCGGTCATGGCCGATCGAGATCAGGGCTTGGATCGATCGCAACCTTCGGATCATCTGCGATCGGGCCGATCGCCGTGGTCCGAGATCGGTCGTGGTCGATCAGGATCAGGGCTTGGATCGATCGCAACCGTTGGATCATCGGCGATCGGACCAAATGCCACGGTCCAAGATCGGTCGTGGCCGATCAGGATCAGGGCTTGGATCAATCACAACCATCGGATCATCGTCGATCGGACAGATCGCCGCGGTCCGAGATCGGTCGTGGCTGATCGGGATCAGGGCTTGGATCGATCGCAACCGTAGGATCATCGGCGATCGGACCTATCGCAGCGGTCCGAGATCGATCATGGCCGATCGGGATTAGGGCTTGGATCGATCGCAACCATCAGTCGTCGACGATCGGATCGATCGCAGTGGTCCGAGATTGGTCGTGGCCGATCGGGATCAGGGCTTGGATCGATCGCAACCATCGGATCATCGGCGATCGGACCGATCGCCGCGGTCCGAGATCGGTCGTGGCCGATCGGGATCAGGGCTTGGATCGATCGCAACCGTCGGATCGTTGGTGATCCGACCAATCGCCGCAGTCTGAGATCCATTGTGGCCGATCGGGATCAGGGCTTTGATCGATCGCAACCATCGGATCATCGGCGATCGGACCGATCGCCGCGGTTCGAGATCGGTCGGGACCGATCGGGATGAGGGCTTGGATCGATCGCAACCGTCGGATCATCGGCGATCGAACCAATCGTCGCGGCCCAAGATCGATCGTGGCCGATCGGGATCAGGTCTTGGATCAATTGCAACCATTGGATCATCGGCGATCGGACTGTTCGCCACATTCCGAGATCGGTCGTGGCTGATCGGGATCGAGGCTTGGATCGATCACAACCATCGGATCGTCGGCGATCGGACCGATTGCCGTGGTCCGAGATCGGTTGTGGCTGATCGGGATCAGGGCTTTGATCGATCGCAACCATAGGATGGTCGGCGATCGGACCGATCGCCGCGGTCCGAGATCGGTCGTGGCCGATTGGGATCAGGGCTTGGATCGATTGCAAGCATCGGATCGTCAGTGATCGGACCGATTGCTGCGGTCCGAGATCGGTCGTGGTCGATCAGGATCAGGGCTTAGATCGATCGCAACCGTCGGATCGTCGGAGATCGGACCGATCGCCGCGGTTTGAGATCGGTTGTGACCGATCGAGATGAGGGCTTGGATTGATCGCAACCGTCGGATCGTCGGTGATTGAACCGATCGCCGGGGTCCGAGATCGCTCGTGGCCGATCGGGATCAGGGCTTGGATCGATCGCAATCGTCGGATCATCGACGATCGGAACGATCGTCGTGTTCCGAGATCGGTCATGGCCGATTAGGATCAGGGCTTGGATCGATCGCAACCGTCGGATTGTCAGCGATCGAACTGATCGCCGTGGTCCGAGATCGGTCTTGGCCGATCGGGATCAGGGCTTGGATCGATCGCAACCGTCGGATCATCGGTGATCGGACCAATCGCCGCGGTCCGAGATCGGTCGTGGCCGATCGGGATTAGGGCTTGGATCGATCGCAACCATTGGATCATCGGCGATCGGACCGATCACTGTGGTTCGAGATCGGTCATGGTCGATCATGATCAGGGCTTGGATCGATCGCAACCGTCGGATCATCGATGATCGGACCGATCACCGCTGTATGAGATTGGTCATGGCCGATCGGGATCAGGGCTTGGATCAATCGCAACTGTCGATCATCGGTGATCGAACCGATCGCCACGGTCCAAGATCGGTTGTGGCCGATCGGGATCAGGGCTTGGGTCGATCGTAACCATCGGATCGTCAGCGATCGAACCGATCACCACGGTCCGAGATCGATCGTGGCCGATCGGGATCAGGGCTTGGATTGATAGCAATCGTCGGATCATCGGTGATCGGACGGATCATCGGCGATCGGACCGATCGCCGGGATCCGAGATCGATCGTGGCCGATCGGGATCAGGGCTTGGATCGATCGCAACCGTCGGATCATCGGCGATCGGACCGATCGCCGCGGTCCGAGATCGATCGTGGCTGATCGGGATCAGGGCTTGGATCGATCGCAACCGTCGGATCGTCGGTGATTGGACCGATCGCCGCGTTCCGAGATCGGTCGTGGCCGATCGGGATCAGGGCTTGGATCGATCGCAACCATCGGATCATCGGCGATAGGACCTATTGCAGCGGTCCAAGATCGATCATGGCCGATCGGATCAGGGCTTGGATCGATCACAACCGTCGGTCATCGGCGATCTGATCGATCGCCGCGGTCCGAGATCAGTCGAGGACGATCGGGATCAGGGCTTGGATCGATCGCAACTGTCTGATCGTCGGCGATCCGACCAATTGCCGCGTCCGAAATCCATCCTGGCCGATCGGGATCAGGGCTTGGATCGATCGCAACCGTCGGATCGTCGGCAATCGGACCGATCACCGCGGTTCGAGATCGGTCATGGCCGATCGGGATCAGGGCTTGGATCGACCGCAACCATTGGATCTTCGGCGATTGAACCGATCGCAGCGTTCCGAGATCTATTGTGGCCGATCGGGATCAGGGCTTGGATCGATCGCAACCGTCGAATCGTCGGCGATCGGACCGATCGCCGTGGTCTGAGATCGGTCGTGGATGATCGGGATTAGGGCTTGGATCGATCGCAACTGTCGGATGGTCAGCAATCGTACCGATCGCCGCGTTCCGAGATCGGTCATGGCCGATCGGGATAAGGGCTTGGATCGATCACAACCATCGGATCGTCAGTAATAAGACTGATCGCTGCGGTCCAAGATCGGTTGTGGCCGATCGGGGTCAGTGCTTGGATCGATCGTATCCGTCGGATCATCGGCGATCGAACCGATCACCGTGTCCGAGATCGGTCGTGGCCGATCGGGATCAGGGCTTGGATCGATCGCAACCGTCGGATCATCGGTGATCGGACCGATCACCACGGTTCGAGATCGGTCATGGCTGATCAGGATCAGGGCTTGGATCAATCGCAACCATCGGATCATCGGTGATTGGACCGATCACTGCGGTCTGAGATCGGTCGTGGCCGATCGGGATCAGGGCTTGGATCGATCACAATCGTTGGATCGTCAGCGATCGGACTGATCTCTGCTGTCCGAGATCGGTCGTGGCCGATCAGGATCAGGGTTTGGATCGATCGCAACCATCGGTCATCGGCGATCAGACCGATTGCCGCGGTCCGAGATCGATCGTGGCCGATTAGGATCAGGGCTTGGGTCGATCGCAACCGTCGGATCGTCGGTGATCGGACCGATCGCCGCGGTCCAAGATCGGTCATGGTCTATCGGGATTAGGGCTTGGATCGATTGCAACCGTCAGATCATCGGCGATCGGACCGATCGCCGGTCCAAGATCGGTCATGGTCGATCGGGATCAGGGCTTGGATCGATCGCAACCGTCGGATCATTGGCGATCGGACCGATCGCCGCGGTCCGAGATCGGTTGTGGCCAATCGGGATCAGGGTTCGATTGATCGCAACCGTCGGATGGTCGGCAATCGGACCGATCGCCGCGGTCCGAGATCGGTCGTGGCCGATCGGGATTAGGGCTTGGATCGATTGCAACCATCGGATAGTCTGTGGTCGAACCGATCGCCGCAGTCCGAGATCGGTAGTGGTCGATCGGTATCAGGGCTTGGATCAATCACAACCGTCGGATCGTCGGCGATCGGACCGATTGCTGCGGTTCGAGATCGGTCGTGGCCGATCGGGATGAGGGCTTGGATCAATCGCAACCGTCGGATCGTCGGTGATCGGACCGATCGCAGCGGTCCAAGATCGGTCGTGGCCGATCGGGATTAGGGCTTGGATCGATCGCAACCGTCGATCGTCGGCGATTGGACCGATCACCGTTGTCCGAGATCGGTCATGGCCGATCGAGATCATTGCTTGGATTGATCGCAACCTTCGGATCGTCGGCGATCGGGCCGATCGCCGTGGTCCAAGATCGGTCGTGGTCGATCAGGATCAGGGCTTGGATCGATCGCAACCGTCGGATCATTGGCGATCCAACCAATCGCCGCGGTCCGATATCCGTCGTTGCCGATCGAGATCAGGGCTTTGATCGATCGCAACCGTCGGATCGTCGGCGATCAGACCGATCGCCGCGGTTTGAGATCAGTCGGGGCCGATCCGGATGAGGGCTTGGATCGATCGTAACCGTCGGATCGTCGGCGATCGGACTGATCGCCGCATTCCGAGATCGATCGTGGCCGATTGGGATTAGGTCTTGGATCGATTGCAACCATTGGATCATCGGCGATCGGACTGATCACCACATTCTGAGATCGGTTGTGGCCGATCGGGATCGGGGCTTGGATCAATCGCAACCGTCGGATCGTCGGCGATCGGATCGATCACCGCGGTCCAAGATCGTTGTGGCCGATCGGGATCAGGGCTTTGATCGATCGCAACCATCGGATGGTTGGCGATCGGACCGATCACCGCGGTCCGAGATCGGTTGTGGCCGATCGGGATTAGGGCTTGGATAGATTGCAATCGTCGGATCGTCAACGATCGGACCGATAGCTGCGTTCCGAGATCGGTTGTGGCCGATCGGGATCGAGGCTTGGATCAATCGCAACCGTCGGATCGTCGGCGATCGGACCGATCGCCGCGGTCCGAGATCGGTTGTGTCCGATCGGGATCAGGGCTTGGATCGATCGCAATCGTCGGATCGTCGACGATAGGACCGATCGTCGTGTTCATAGATCGATCGTGGCCGATCGGGATCAGGGCTTGGATCGATCGCAACCGTCGGATCGTCGGCGATCGGACCAATCACCGCAGTCCGAGTTTGGTCGTGGCCGATCGGGATTAGGGCTTGGATCGATCGCAACCATTGGATCGTCGGCGATCGGACCGATCACCGCGGTTCGAGATCGGTCACGATCGATCAGGATCAGGGCTTGGATCGATCGCAACCATCGGATCGTCGATGATCGGACCGATCGCCGCTGTCCGAGATTGGTCATGGCCGATCGGGATCAGGGCTTGGATCGATCGCAACCGTCGGATCATCGGTGATTGGATCGATCGCCACAGTCCCAGATCGGTTGTGGTCGATCGGGATCAGGGCTTGGATCGTTCACAACCGTCAGATCGTCAGCGATCGGATCGATCGCCGCGGTCCGAGATCAGTCGTGGCCGATCGGGATCAGGGCTTGGATCGATCGCAACCGTCGGATCATCGGCGATCGGACAGATGGCCGCAGTCCAAGATTGGTCGTGGCCTATCGGGATCAGGGCTTGGATCGATCGCAACCGTCGGATCGTCGGTGATTGGGCCGATCACCGTGGTCCGAGGTCGGTCGTGGTCGATCAGGATCAGGTCTTGGATTGATAGCAATCGTCGGATCGTCGGCGATCGACGGATCATCGGCGATCGGACCGATCGCCGGGGTCCGAGATCGGTCGTGGCCGATCGGGATCAGGGCTTGGTCGATCGCAACCGTTGGATCATCGGCGATCGGACCGATCACCGCGGTCCGAGATCAGTCGTGGCCGATCGGGATCAGGGCTTGGATCGATCACAACCATCGGATCGTCGGCGATCAGAACGATCACCGCCTTCCGAGATCGGTCGTGGCCGATCGGGATCAGGGCTTGGATCGATCGCAACCGTCGGATCATCGGCGATTGGACCGATCACCACGATCCGAGATCGGTCGTGGTCGATCAGGATCAGGGCTTGGATCGATCGCAACCGTCGGATCATCCACGATCGGACCGATCACCGCTGTACGAGATTAGTCGTGGCCAATCGGGATCAGGGCTTGGATCGATCGCAACCGTCGGATAACCAGCGATCGGACCAATCGCTGCCATCCAAGATCGGTCATGGCCGATCGGGATCAGGGCTTGGATCGATCGCAACCGTCAGATCGTCAGCGATCGGACCGATCGTCGCGGTCCAAGATCGGTCATGGCTGATCGAGATCAGGGCTTCGTTCGATCGCAACCATCGGATCGTCGGCGATCGGACCGATCGCCGCGGTCCAAGATCGGTCATGGCCGATCGGGATCAGGGCTTGGATCGATCGCAACCGTCGATCGTCGGCGATCGGACCGATCGCCGCAGTACGAGATCGGTCGTGGCCGATCGGGATCAGGGCTTGGATCGATCGCAACCTTCGGATCGTCGGCAATCGGGCCAATCACCGTGGTCCGAGATCGGTCGTGGTCGAACAGGATCAGGGCTTGGATTGATCATAACCGTCGGATCGTCGGCGATCGGACCGATCGCCGGTGTCCGAGATCGGTCGTGGTCGATCGGGAACAGGGCTTGGATCGATCGCAACCGTCGGATCATCGGCGATCGGATCGAATGCCGCGGTCCGAGATCAGTCGTGGCCGATCAGGATCATGGCTTGGATCGATTGCAACCATCAGATCGTCGGCGATCGGACCGATCGCCGCGGTCCGAGATCGGTCGTGGCTGATCGGGATCAGGGCTTGGATCGATCGCAACCGTCGGATCATCGGCGATCGAACCTATCGCAGCGGTCCAAGATCGGTCGTGGCCGATCGGTATCAGGGCTTGGATCGATCGCAACCATCGGTCGTCGGTGATCGGATCGATCGCAGCGGTCCGAGATCGGTCGTGGCCGATCGGGATCAGTGCTTGGATCGATCGCAACCATCGGATCGTCGGTGCTCGGACCGATCGCAGCGGTCCGAGATCGGTCATGGCCGATTGGGATCAGGGCTTGGATCGATCGCAACCGTCGGATCGTTGGCGATCCGACCAATCGCCGCGGTCCGAGATCCGTCGTGGCCGATCGGGATTAGGGCTTCGATCGATTGCAACCGTCGGATCATCGGCGATCGGACCGATCGCCGCGGTTCGAGATCGGTCGGGGCCGATCGGGATGAGGGCTTGGATCGATCGCAACCATCGGATCATCGGCGATCGAACCGATTGTCGCGGTCCAAGATCGGTCATGGCCGATCGGGATGAGGGCTTGGATAGATCCCAACCATCGGATCGTCGACGATCGGACCGATCGCCGCATTCCGAGATCGGTCTGGCTGGTCGGGATCAGGTCTTGGATCGATTGCAACCGTCGGATCATCGGCGATCGAACTAATCGCCATGTTCCGAGATCGGTCATGGCCGATCGGGATCGAGGCTTGGATCGATCGCAATCGTCGGATCATCAGCGATCGGACCGATGGCCGCGGTTCGAGATCGGTTGTGGCCGATCGGGATCAGGGCTTCGATCGATCGCAACCGTCGGATGGTAGGCGATCGGACCGATCGCCGCGGTCCAAGATCGGTCGTGGCCGATCGGGATCAGGGCTTGGATCGATCGCAACCATCGGATCATCGGAGATTGGACCGATCACCACGGTTCGAGATCGGTTGTAGCCGATCGGATGAGGGCTTGGATCGATCACAACCGTCGGATCGTCGGCGATTGAACCGATCACCGCGGTCCGAGATCGCTCGTGGCCGATTAGGATCAGGGCTGGGATCGATCGCAACCGTCGGATCATCGGCGATCGAACCGATCACCGTGTTCCGAGATCGATCACGGCTGATTGGGATCCGGGTTTGGATCGATCACAACCGTTGGATTGTTAGCGATCGAACTGATCGCCGTGGTCCGAGATCGGTCGTGGCCGATCGGGATCAGGGCTTGGATCGATCGCAACCGTCGGATCATCGATGATCGAACCAATCGCTGCGGTCTGAGATCGGTCGTGGCCGATCGGGATTAGGGCTTGGATCGATCGCAACCATTGGATCGTCGGTGATCGGACCGATCACCGTGGTCCGAGATCGATCGTGGTTGATCAGGATCAGGGCTTGGATCGATCGCAACCGTTGGATCATCGACGATCAGACCGATCGCCGCTGTCTGAGATTGGTCATGGCCGATCGGGATTAGGGCTTGGCTCGATCGCAACCGTCGGATCATCGGTGATCGGACCGATCGCCACGGTCCAAGATCAGTTGTGGCCGATCAGGATCAGGGCTTGGGTCAATCACAACCGTTGCATCGTCGGCGATCAGACCGATCGCCGCGGTCCGAGATCAGTCATGGCCGATCGGGATCAGGGCTTGGATCGATCGCAACCCTCGGATCGTCGGCGATCGGACAAATCGCCGCGGTTCGAGATCGGTCGTGGCCTATCGGGATCAGGGCTTGGATTGATCGCAACCGTTGGATCATCGGCGATCGGACAGATCGCCACGGTCCGAGATCGGTCGTGGTCGATCGGGATCAGGGCTTGGATCGATCGCAACCGTCGGATTGTCGGCGATCGGACCGATCGCCGCGTTCCGAGATCAGTCGTGGCCGATCGGGATCAGGGCTTGGATCGATCGCAACCATCGGATCATCGGCGATCGGACCTATCGCAGCGGTCCAAGATCGGTCGTGGCCGATCGGGATCAGGGCTTGGATAGATCGCAACCGTCAGTCATCGGTGATCGGATCGATCGCCGCAGTCCGAGATCAGTCGGGGTCGATCGGGATCAGGGCTTGGATCGATCGCAACCGTCTGATCGTCGGCGATCCGACCATCGCCGCGGTCCAAGATCCATCCGGCCGATCGGGATCAAGGCTTGGATCGATCGCAGCCATCGGATCGTTGGTGATCGGACCGATCATCGTGGTTCGAGTTAGGTCGTGGCCGATCGGGATGAGGGCTTGGATCGATCGCAACCGTCGGATCGTCGGCGATTGGACCGATCGCCGTGGTATGAGATCGGTCGTGGCCGATCAGGATCAGGGCTTTGATCAACCGCAACCGTCGGATCATCGGCGATCGAACCGATCACCGCGTTCCGAGATCGGTTGTGGCTGATCGGGATCAGGGCTTGGATCGATCGCAACCGTCAGATCGTTGGCGATCGGACCAATCGCCGTGGTCCGAGATCGGTCGTGGACGATCGGGATTATGGCTTGGATCGATCGCAACCGTCGGATGGTCAGCAATCGTATCGATCACCGCAGTCCGAGATCGGTCATGGCCGATCGGGATCAGGGCTTAGATCGATCGCAACCATCGGATCGTCGGTGATCAGACCAATCGCCGTGGTCCAAGATCGATCGTGGCCGATCGGGGTCAGGGCTTGGATCGATCACATCCGTCGGATCGTCGGCGATCGAACCGATCACCGTGGTCCGAGATCGGTCCTGGCCGATCGGGATCAGGTCTTGGATCGATCGCAACCATCGGATCATCGGCGATCGGACTGATCACCCCGGTTCGAGATCGATCGTGGTCGATCGGGATCAGGGCTTGGATCGATCACAACCGTCGGATCGTCATCGATCGGATCGATCGCTATGGTCCGAGATCGGTCGTGGCCGATCGGGATCTGGTCTTGGATCAATTGCAACCATTGGATCATCGGCGATCGGATTGTTCGCCATGTTCTGAGATCGGTCGTGGCCGATCGGGATCAAGGCTTGGATCGATCGCAACCGTCGGATCGTCGGCGATCGGATTGATCGCCGCGGTTCGAGATCGATTGTGGCCGATTGGAATTAGGGCTTCGATCGATCGCAACCGTCGGATGGTCGGCGATCGGACCGATCGCCGTGGTTCGAGATCGGTCATGGTCGATCGGATCAGGGCTTGGATCGATTGCAACCGTCGGATCATCGGCGATTGAACCGATCGCCAGGGTTCGAGATTGCTCGTGGCCGACCGGGATCAGGGCTTGGATCGATCGCAACCGTCGGATCGTCGATGATTGGACCGATCGTTGCATTCGAGATCGGTCATGGCCGATTGGGATCATGGCTTGGATCGATCGCAACCGTCGGATTGTCAGCGATCGAACTGATCGCTGCGGTCCGAGATCGGTCGTGGCCGATCAAGATCAGGGCTTGGATCGATCGCAACCGTCGGATCGTCGGCGATCGGACCAATCGCCGCGGTCCGAGATCGGTCATGGCCGATCGGGATTAGGGCTTGGATCGATCGCAACCATTGGATCGTCGGCGATCGGACCGATCACCGTGGTCCGAGATCGATCGTGGTCGATCAGGATCAGGGCTTGGATCGATCGCAACAGTCGGATCGTCAATGATCGGACCGATCGCCGCTGTATGAGATTGGTCATGGCCGATCGGGATCAGGGCTTGGATCGATCGCAACCATCGAATCATCTGTGATCGGACCGATCGCCATGGTCCAAGATCGGTTGTGGCCGATCGGGATCAGGGCTTGGGTCGATCGCAACCATCGGATTGTCGGCGATTGGATCGATCGCCGTGGTCTAAGATCGATCGTGGCCGATCGGGATCAGGGCTTGGATCGATCGTAACCCTCAGATCGTCGGCGATCAGACAGATCGCCGCGGTCCGAGATCGGTCGTGGTCGATCAAGATTAGGGCTTGGATTGATAGCAACCGTCGGATCGTCGGCGATCGAACCGTTCGCCGGTGTCCGAGATCGATCGTGGCCGATCGAGTACAAGGCTTGGATCGATCGCAACCATCAGATCATCGGCGATCGGATCGAACGCCGCAGTCCGAGATCGGTCGTGGCCAATCAGGATCACGGCTTGGATCAATCACAACCATAGGATCGTCGGCAATCGGACTGATCGACGCGGTCCGAGATCGGTCGTGGCTGATCGGGATCAGGGCTTGGATCGATCGCAACCGTCGGATCATCGGCGATCGAACATATCACAGCGGTCCGAGATCGGTCGTGGCCGATCGGGATCAGGGCTTGGATCGATCGCAACCATCGGTCATCGGCGATTGGATCGATCGCAGCAGTCCGAGATCGGTCGTGGCCGATCGGGATCAGGGCTTGGATCGATCGCAACCATCGGATCATAGGCGATCGGACCGATCGCCACGGTTCGAGATCGGTCATGGCCGATCGGGATCAGGGCTTGGATCGATCGCAACCATCGGATCGTTGGCGATCCGACCAATCGCCGCGGTCCGAGATCCGTCGTGGCCGATCGGGATCAGGGCTTTGATCGATCGCAACCGTCGGATCATCGGCGATCGGACCGATCGCCGCGGTTCGAGATTGGTCGGGGCCGATCGAGATGAGGGCTTGGATCGATCGCAACCGTCGGATCATCGGCGATCGAACCGATCGTCGAGGCCCAAGATCGATCGTGGCCGATCGGGATCAGGGCTTGGATCGATCCCAACCATCGGATCGTCGGCGATCGGACCGATCGCCGCATTCCACGATCGGTCGTGGCCGATCGGGATCAGGTCTTGGATCAATTGCAACTGTTGGATCATCGGCGATCGGACTGTTTGCCATGTTCCAAGATCGGTCGTGGCCGATCGGGATCGAGGCTTGGATCGATCGCAACCGTCGAATCATCGGCGATCGAACCGATCGCCATGGTCCGAGATCGGTTGTGGCCGATCGGGATCAGGGCTTCGATCGATCGCAACCATTGGATGGTCGGCGATCGGACCGATCACCGCGGTCCGAGATCGGTCGTCGCCGATCGGGATCAGGGCTTGGATCGATTGCAACCGTCGGATCATCGGCGATCGAACCGATCGTCGCGGCCAAGATCGATCGTGGCCGATCGGGATCAGGGCTTGGATCGATCCCAACCGTCGGATCGTCGGCGATCGGACCAATCGCCACATTCCGAGATCGGTCGTGGCCGATCGGGATCGAGGCTTGGATCGATCGCAATCGTCGGATCGTCGGCGATCGGACCGATCGCCGCGGTCCGAGATCGGTAGCAGCCGATCGGTATTAGGGCTTGGATCGATCGCAATCGTTGGATCATCGGCGATCGGACCGATCGTCGCGGTCCGAGATCGGTCATGGTCGATCAGGATCAGGTCTTGGATCGATCGAAACCGTCGGATCGTCGGCGATCGGAACGATCACCGCGGTACGAGATCGGTCGTGGCCGATTAGGATCAGGGCTTAGATCGATCGCAACCATCGGATCGTCGGCGATCCGACCACTCGCCGCAATCCGAGATTGGTCGTGGCTGATCGTGATCAGGGCTTCGATCGATCGCAACCATTGGATCGCTAGCGATCGGACCGATCGCCGCGGTCCAAGATCGGTCGTGGCCGATCGGGATCAGGGCTTGGATCGATCGCAACCGTCGGATCGTCGGCGATTGGACCGATCGCTGCGGTTCGAGATCGGTCGTGGCCGATCGGGATGAGGGCTTGGATCGATTGCAACCGTCAGATCATCGGCGATCGGACCGATCAAAGCGGTCCGAGATCGGTCATGGCCGATCGGCATCAGGGCTTGGATTGATCGCAACCATCGGATCGTCGGCGATTGTACCGATCACCGCGGTTCGAGATCGGTCATGGCCGATCGGGATGAGGGCTTGGATCAATCGCAACCGTCGGATCGTCGGTGATCGGACCGATTGCAGCGGTCCGAGATTGGTCGTGGCCAATCGGGATTAGGGCTTGGATCGATCGCAACCGTTGATCATCGGCGATCGGACCGATCGCCGCTGTCTGAGATAGGTCGTGGCCGATCGAGATCAGGGCTTGGATCGATCGCAACCTTCGGATCGTCTGCGATCGGGCCGATCGCCGTGGTCCGAGATCGGTCGTGGCGATCAGGATCAGGGCTTGGATCGATCGCAACCGTTGGATTATCGGCGATCGGACCGTTCGGCGTTGTTCGAGTTCGATCGAGGCCGATCAGGGACAAGGCTTGGATCGATCGCAACCGTCGATCATCGGCGATCGGATCGAACGCCGTAGTCCGAGATCGGTCGTGGCCGATTAGGATCAGGGCTTGGATCAATCGCAACCATCGGATCATCGGCAATCGGGCTGATCGCCGCGGTCCGAGATCGGTCGTGGCTGATCAGGATCAGGGCTTGGATCGATCGCAACCGTCGGATCGTCGGTGATCGGACCTATCGCAGCGGTCCGAGATCGGTCGTGGCCGATCGGGATCAGGGCTTGGATCGATCGCAACCATCGGTCATCGGCGATCGGATCGATCGCAGCGGTCCAAGATCGATCGTGGCCGATCGGGATCAGGGCTTGGATTGATCGCAACCATCGGATCATCGGCGATCGGACCGATCGCCACGGTCCGAGATCGGTCGTGGCCGATCGGAATCAGGGCTTGGATCGATCGCAACCGTTGGATCGTTGGCGATCCAACCAATCGCCGCGGTCCGAGATCCGTCATGGCCGATCGGGATCAGGGCTTTGATCGATCTCAACCGTCGGATCATCGGCGATCGGACCGATCGCCCCGGTTCGAGATCGGTCGGGGCCGATCGGGATGAGGGCTTGGATCGATCGCAACCGTCGGATCGTCGGCGATCGAATCGATCGTCGTGGCCCAAGATCGATCGTGGCCGATCGGGATCAGGGCTTGGATCGATCCCAACCATCGGATCGTCGGCGATCGGACCGATCGCTGCATTCTGAGATCGGTCGTGGCCGATCAGGTCAGGTCTTGGATCAATTGCAACCGTTGGATCATCGGCGATCGGACTGTTCGCCACGTTCCGAGATCGGTCGTGGCCGATCGGGATCGAGGCTTGGATCGATCACAACCGTCGGATCGTCGGCGATCGGACCGATCGCCGCGGTCCGAGATCGGTTGTGGTCGATCGGGATCAGGGCTTCGATCGATCGCAACCATCGAATGGTCGGCGATCGGACCGATCGCCGCGGTCTGAGATCGGTCGTGGCCGATCGGATCAGGGCTTGGATCGATCGCAACCTTCGGATCATCGGCGATCGGGCCGATCGCCGTCGGTCGAGATCGGTCATGGTTGATCAGGGATCAGGGCTTGGATCGATCGCAACCGTCGGATCGTCGGCGACCGATCGCCGGTGTCCGAGATCGGTCGTGGCCGATCGGGATCAGGCTTGGATCGATCGCAACCATCGGATCATCGGTGATCGGACCGATCACGCCGGTCCGAGATCGGTCGTGGCCGATCAGGATCAGGGCTTGGATCGATCGCAACCGTCGGATCGTCGGCGATCGACCGATCGCCGCGGTCCGAGATCGGTCGTGGCTGATCGGGATCAGGGCTTGGATCGATCGCAACCGTCGGATCATCGGCGATCGGACCATCGCAGCGGTCCGAGATCGGTCGTGGCCGATCGGGATCAGGCTTGATCGATCGCAACCATCGGTCGTCGACGATCGGATCGATCGCAGCGGTCCGAGATCGGTCATGCCGATCGGGATCAGGGCTTGGATCGATCGCAACCATCGGATCGTCGGCGATCGGACCGATCGCCGGGTCCGAGATCGGTCGTGGCCGATCGGGATCAGGGCTTGGATCGATCGCAACCGTCGGATCATTGGCGATCGACCAATCGCCGCGGTCCGAGATCGGTCGTGGCCGATCGGATCAGGGCTTGGATCGATCGCAACCGTCGGATCGTCGGCGATCGGACCGATCGCCGGGTCGAGATCGGTCGTGGCCGATCGGGATCAGGGCTTGGATCGATCGCAACCGTCGGATCGTCGGCGATCGGACCGATCGCCGCATTCCGAGATCGTCGTGGCCGATCGGGATCAGGCTTGGATCGATCGCAACCGTCGGATCATCGCGATCGGATCGCCACGTTCCGAGATCGGTCGTGGCCGATCAGGATCAGGCTTGGATCGATCGCAACCGTCGGATCGTCGGCGATTCCGAGATCGATCGTGGCCGATCGGGATCAGGGCTTCGATCGATCGCAACCATCGGATCGGTCGGCGATCGGACCGATCGCCGAGATCGGTCGAATCGGGATCAGGGCTTGGATCAACCGTCGGATCTCGCGATCGGACCGATCGCCGGTCCGAGATCGATCGTGGCCGATCGGGATCAGGGCTTGGATCGATCGCAACCGTCGGATCGTCGGAGATCGGACCGATCGTCGCGGTCGAGATCGGTCGTGGCGATCGGGATCAGGGCTTGGATCGATCGCAACCGTCGGATCATCGGCGATCGGACCGATCGCCGCGGTCCGAGATCGGTCGTGGCCGATCGGGATCAGGGCGATCGATCGCAACCGTCGGATCATCGGCGATCGGACCGATCGAGATCGGTCGGGGCCGATCGGGATCAGGGCTTGGATCGATCGCAACCGTCGATCGTCGGTGATCGAACCGATCGAAGATCGGTCATGGCCGATCGGGATCAGGGCTTGGATCGATCGGTCGGATCATCGATGATCGGATCCGATCGCCGCAAGATCGATCAGGTCTTGGATCGATCCAACCGTCGGATCATCGGCGATCGGACCGACGAGATCGGTCATGGCCGATCGGGATCGGGCTTGGATCGATCGCAACCATCGGATCATCGACGATCGGACCGATCGCAGGTCTGAGATCGATCGTGGCCGATCGGGATCAGGGCTTCGGATCGATCACAACCGTCGGATCGGTCGGCGATCAGACCGATCGCCGCGGTCCAAGATCGGTCGTGGCCGATCGGGATCAGGGCTTGATCGATCGCAACCGTCGAATCGTCGGCGATCGACCGATCGCCGCGGTCGAGATCGGTCGTGGCCGATCGGGATCAGGGCTTGGATCGATCGCAACCATCGGATCGTCGGCGATCGGATCGCCGCGGTCGAGATCGGTCGTGGCCGATCGGGATCAGGGCTTGGATCGATCGCAACCGTCGGATCGTCGGCGATCGGATGATCGCCGTGTTCCGAGATCGGTCATGGCCGATCGGGATCAGGGCTTGATCGATCACAACCGTCGGATCGTCAGCGATCGAACCGATCGCCGCGGTCCGAGATCGGTCGTGGCCGATCGGGATCAGGGCTTGGATCGATCGCAACCGTCGGATCGTCGGCGATCGGACCGATCGCCGCGGTCCGAGATCGGTCGTGGCCGATCGGGATTAGGGCTTGGATCGATCGCAACATCGGATCGTCGGCGATCGGACGATCACCGAAGATCGGTCGTGGTCGATCAGGATCAGGGCTTGGATCGATCACAACTGTCGGATCGTCGACGATCGGACCGATCGCCGCTGTCCGAGATCGGTCATGGCCGATCGGGATCAGGGCTTGGATCGATTGCAACCGTCGGATCATCGATGAACGGACCGATCACCACGGTCCAAGATCGATTGTGGCCGATCGGGATTGGGGCTTGGGTCGATCACAACTGTCATCGTCGCGATCGACCGATCGCCGAGGTCCAAGATCGGTCATGGCCGATTGGGATCAGGGCTTGGATCGATCGCAACCCTCGGATCATCGGCGATCGAACAAATCGCCGCTGTTCGAGATTGGTCGTGGCCGATCGGGATCAGGGCTTGGATTGGTCGCAACCGTCGGATCGTCGGCGATCGGCCGATCGCCGTGTTCCGAGATCGGTCGTGGTCGATCAGGATCAGGGCTTGGATCGATAGCAACCGTCGGATCATCGGCGATCGGACGGATCGTCGGCGATCGGACCGATCGCCGGGATCTGAGAACGGTCGTGGCCGATCGGATCAGGGCTTGGATCGATCGCAACCATCGGATCATCGGCGATCGGACCGATCGCCACGGTCCGAGATTGGTCGTGGCCGATCGGGATCAGGGCTTGGATCAATCGCAACCGTCGGATCATCGGCGATCGGATCGATCGCCGCGTTCTGAGATCGATCGTGGCCGATCGGGATCAGGGCTTGGATCGATCGCAACCATCGGATCATCAGCGATCGGACCTATCGTAGCGGTCCAAGATCAGTCGTGGCCGATCGGGATCAGGGCTTGGATCGATCGCAACCGTCGATCGTCGGTGATCGGATCGATCGCCGTGGTCCGAGATCAGTCGGGGACGATCGGGATCAGGGCTTGGATTGATCGCAACCATCTGATCATTGGCGATCCAACCAATCGCCGCGGTCCGAGATCCATCCTGGCCGATCGGGTTCAAGGCTTGGATCGATCGCTACCGTCGGATCGTCGGCGATCGGACTGATCACCGCGGTTCGAGATAGGTCAAGGCCGATCGGGATGAGGGCTTGGATCGATCGCAACCATCGGATCGTCGGCGATCGGACCGATCGCCATGGTATGAGATCGGTCGTGGCCGATCGGGATCAGGGCTTTGATCGACCGCAACTGTCGGATCATCAGCGATCGAACCGATCACCGCGTTTCAAGATCGGTTGTGGCCGATCGGGATCAGGGCTTGGATCGATCGCAACCGTCAGATCGTCGGCGATCGGACCGATCGCCGCGGTCCGAGATCGGTCGTGGACGATCGGGATTAGGGCTTGGATCGATCGCAATCGTCGGATGGTCAGCAATCGTACCAATTGCCGTGGTCCGAGATCGGTCATGGCTGATCGGGATCAGGGCTTAAATCGATCGCAACCATCGGATCATCGGTGATCAGACCGATCGCCGCGGTCCAAGATCGGTCGTGGCCGATCGAGGTCAGGGCTTGGATCGATCGCATTCGTCGGATCGTCAGCGATCGAACCGATCACCGTGGTCCGAGATCGGTCGTGGCAGATCGGGATCAGGTCTTGGATCGATCGCAACGTTGGATCATCGGCGATCGGACCGATCATGGCCGATCGGGATCATGGCTTGGATCGCGCAACCGTTGGATCGTCGTCAATCGGACCGATCGCTGCAGTCCGAGATCGGTCGTGGCCGATCGGGATCAGGGCTTGGATCGATCGCAATCGTTGGATCATCAGTGATCGGACCGATCGCTGCTGTTCGAGATCGTCATGACCGATCAGGATCAGGGCTTGGATCGATCGCAACCATCGGTCATCGCCGATCGGACCGATCGCCGTGGTCCGAGATCGGTCGTGGCCGATCGGGATCAGGGCTTGGGTCGATCGTAACCATCGGATCGTCGGTGATCGGACCGATCACCGCGGTCCGAGATCGATCATGGTTGATCGGGATCAGGGCTTGGATTGATTGCAACCGTCGGATCATCGGTGATCGGACCGATCGCCACAGTCCAAGATCGGTCGTGGCCGATCGGGATCAGGGCTTGGATCGATCGCAACCATCAGATCATCGGCGATCGGACCGATCGCCGTGGTCTGAGATCGGTTGTGGCCAATTGGGATCAGGGCTTCGATCGATCGCAACCGTCGGATTGTCGGCGATCATACCGATCGCCGCGGTCCGAGATCGGTCATGGCCGATCGGGATTAGGGCTTGGATCGATTGCAACCGTCGGATCGTCTGCGGTCGGACCGATCGCCGCGGTCTGAGATCGGTAGTGGCCGATCGGTATTAGTGCTTGGATCGATCGCAATCGTCGGATCATCGGCGATCGGACCGATCGCCGCGGTCCAAGATCGGTCGTGGCCGATCAGGATTAGGGCTTGGTTCGATCGAAACCGTTGGATCGTCGGCGATCGGACCGATCATCGCGGTCCGAGATCGGTCGTGGCCTATCGGGATCAGGGCTTGGATCGATCGCAACCATCGGATCGTCGGCGATCCGACCATCGCCGCGATCCGAGATTGGTCATGGGCCAATCGTGATCAGGGCTTCGATCGATCGCAACCATCGGATCGTCGGCGATCGAACCGATCGCCGCGGTCCGAGATCGGTCGTGGCCGATCGGGATCAGGGCTTGGATCGATCGCAACCGTCGGATCGTCGGCGATCGGACCAACTGCTGCGGTTCGAGATCGATCGTGGCCGATCGGGATGAGGGCTTGGATCGATTGCAACCGTCAGATCATCGGCGATCGGACCGATCACAGCGGTCCGAGATCGGTCATGGCCGATCGGCATCAGGGCTTGGATCGATCACAACCGTCGGATCGTCGGCGATCGGACCGATCGCCACGGTTCGAGATCGGTCGTGGCCGATCGGGATGAGGGCTTGGATCAATCGCAACCGTCAAATCGTCGGTGATCAGACCGATCGTAGCGGTCCGAGATCGATCGTGGTCGATCAGGATTAGGGCTTGGATCGATCGCAACCGTCGATCGTCGGCGATCGGACCGATCGCAGTGGTCCGAGATCGGTCGTGGCCGATCGAGATCAGGGCTTGGATCGATCGCAACCTTCGGATCGTCAGCGATCGGGCCGATCGCCGTGGTCCGAGATCGGTCGTGGTCGATCAGGATCAGGGCTTGGATCGATCGCAACCATCGGATCGTCGGCGATCGGACCATTCGCCGGTGTCCGAGATCGGTCGTGGCCGATCGGGTACAAGGCTTGGATCGATCGCAACCGTCAGATCATCGGCGATCGGACCGAACGCCGCGGTCCAAGATCAGTCGTGGCCAATCAGGATCAGGGCTTGGATCAATCGCAACCATCGGATCGTCGGCGATCGGACTGATCGCCGCGGTCCGAGATCGATCGTGGCTGATCGGGATCAGGGCTTGGATCGATCGCAATGGTCGGATCATCGGCGATCGGACCTATCGCAGCGGTCTGAGATCGGTCGTGGCCGATCGGGATCAGGGCTTGGATCGATCGTAACCATCGATCATCGGTGATCGGATCGATCATAGCGGTCCGAGATCGGTCGTGGCCGATCGGGATCAGGGCTTGGATCGATCGCAACCATCGGATCATCGGCGAGCGGACCGATCGCCGTGGTCCGAGATCGATCGTGGCCGATCGGGATCAGGGCTTGGATCGATCGCAACCGTCGGATCGTTGGCGATCCGACCAATCGCCGTGGTCCGAGATCCATCGTGGCCGATCGGGATCAGGGCTTTGATCGATCACAACCGTCGGATCATCGGCGATCGGACCGATCGCAGCGGTTCAAGATGGGTCGGGGCCGATCGGGATAAGGGCTTGGATCGATCGCAACCGTCCTATCATCGGCGATCGAACCGATCGTCTTGGCCCAAGATCGGTCGTGGCCGATCGGGATCAGGGCTTGGATCGATCACAACCATCGGCGATCGGACCGATCGTCGCATTCCGAGATCGATCATGGCCGATCGTCAGGGCTTGGATCGATCACAACCGTCGGATCGTCGGCGATCGGACCGATCGCTGCGGTTCGAGATCGGTCGTGGCCGATCGGGATGAGGGCTTGGATCAATCGCAACCGTCGGATCGTCGGTGATCAGACTGATTGCAACGGTCCAAGATCGGTCGTGGCTGATCGGGATTAGGGCTTGGATCGATCGCAACCGTCGATCGTCGGCCATCGAACCGATCGCCGTGGTCCGAGATCGGTCGTGGCCGATCGAGATCAGGGCTTGGATCGATCGCAACCTTCGGATCGTCTGCGATAGGGCCGATCGCCGTGGTCCGAGATCGGTCGTGGTCGATCAAGATCAGGGCTTGGATCAATCGCAACCGTTGGATCATCGGCGATCGGACCGTTCGTCGGTGTCCGAGATTGGTCGTGGCCGATCGGGTACAAGGCTTGGATCGATCACAATCGTCAGATCATCGGCGATCGGACCGAACGCCGCAGTCCAAGATCGGTCGTGGCCAATCCGGATTAGGGCTTGGATCAATCGCAACCATCGGATCGTCGGCGATCGGACTGATCGCCGTGGTCCGAGATCGGTCGTGGCTGATCGGGATCAGGGCTTGGATCGATCGCAACCATCGGATCATCAGCGATCGGACCTATCGTAGCGGTCTAAGATCGATCATGGCCGATCAGGATCAGGGCTTGGATCGATCGCAACCATCGGTCGTCGGCGATCGGATCGATTGCAGCGGTCCGAGATCGGTCGTGGCCGATCAGGATCAGGGCTTGGATCGATCGCAACCATCGAATCATCGGCGATCGGACCGATCGCTGCGGTCCGAGATCAGTCGTGGCCGATCGGGTTCAGGGCTTGGATCGATCGCAACCATCGGATCGTTGGCGATCTGAACAATCGCCGCAGTCCGAGATCCATCGTGGCCGAGCGGGATCAGGGCTTTGATCGATCGCAATCGTCGGATCATCGGCGATCGGACCGATCGCCGCGTTTCAAGATCGGTCAGGGCCGATCGGGATGAGGGCTTGGATCAATAGCAACCATCGGATCGTCGGCGATCGAACCGATCGTCGTGGCCCAAGATCGATCGTGGCCGATCGGGATCAGGGCTTGGATCGATCCTAACCATCGGATCGTCGGCGATCGGACCGATCGCCGCATTCCGAGATTGGTCGTGGCCGATCGGGATCAGGTCTTGGATCAATTGCAACCATAGGATCATCGGCGATCGGACTGTTCAGCACGTTCCGAGATCGGTCGTGGCCAATCGGGATCGAGGCTTGGATCGATCGCAACCGTTGGATCGTCGGCGATTGGACCGATCGCCGCGG
Organism: Calamus simplicifolius; assembly: GCA_900491605.1. Classification (NCBI taxonomy): domain Eukaryota; kingdom Viridiplantae; phylum Streptophyta; class Magnoliopsida; order Arecales; family Arecaceae; genus Calamus; species Calamus simplicifolius. The sequence continues at coordinate 215,509 of UESW01002144.1, read as the reverse complement.
TCCGAGATCGGTTGTGGCCGATCGGGATCAGGGCTTCGATCGATCGCAACCATCGGATGGTCGGCGATCGGACCGATCGCCGTGGTTCGAGATCGGTCGTGGCCGATCGGGATTAGTGCTTGGATCGATTGCAACCGTCGGATCATCAGCGATCGAACTGATTGCTGCGGTCCAAGATCGGTCGTGGCCGATCAGGATCAGGGCTTGGATCGATCACAACCGTCGGATCGTCGGAGATCGGACCGATCACCACGGTTTGAGATCGGTTGTGGCCGATCGGGATGAGGGCTTGGTTCGATCGCAACCGTCGGATCGTCGGCGATTGAACCGATCGCCGGGGTTCGAGATCGCTCGTGGCCGATCGGGATCAGGGCTTGGATCGATTGCAACCGCCGGATCGTCGACGATCGGACCGATCGTTGCGTTCCGAGATCGGTCATGGCCGATTGGGATCAGGGCTTGGATCGATCACAACCGTCGGATTGTCAGCGATCGCAGTCCGAGATCGGTCGTGTCCGATCGGGATCAAGGCTTGGATCGATCGCAACCGTCGGATCGTCGGCGATCGGACCAATCGCCGCGGTCCGAGATCGATCATGGCCGATCGGGATCAGGGCTTGGATCGATCGCAACCATCGGATCTTCAGCAATCGGACCTATCGCAGCGGTCCAAGATCAGTCGTGGCCGATCGGGATCAGGGCTTGGATCGATCGCAACCGTCGGTCGTCGGTGATCGGATCGATCGCCGCGGTCCGAGATCAGTCGGGACGATCGGGATCAGGGCTTGGATCGATCGCAACCATCTGATCATTGGCGATCCAACCAATCGCCGCGGTCCGAGATCCATCCTGGCCGATCGGGATCAGGGCTTGGATCGATCGCTACCGTCGGATCGTCGGTGATCGGACTGATCACCGTGGTTCGAGATAGGTCATGGCCGATCGGGATGAGGGCTTGGATCGATCGCAACCGTCGGATCGTCGCGATCGGACCGATCGCCATGGTATGAGATCGGTCATGGCCGATCGGGATCAGGGCTTTGATCGACCGCAACCGTCGGATCATCGGCGATCGAACCGATCACCGCGTTTCGAGATTGGTTGTGGCCGATCGGGATTAGGGCTTGGATCGATCGCAACCGTCAGATCGTCGGCGATCGGACCGATCGCCGCGGTCCGAGATCGATCGTGGACGATCGGGATTAGGGCTTGATCGATCGCAATCGTCGGATGGTCAGCAATCGTACCAATTGCCGTGGTCCGAGATCGGTCGTGGCTGATCGGGATCAGGGCTTAAATCGATCGCAACCATCGGATCGTCGGTGATCAGACCGATCGCCGCGGTCCAAGATCGGTCGTGGCCGATCGGGGTCAGGGCTTGGATTGATCGCATCTGTCGGATCGTCAGCGATCGAACGATCACCGTGGTCCGAGATCGATCGTGGCAGATCGGGATCAAGTCTTGGATCGATCGCAACCGTTGGATCATCGGCGATCGGACCGATCATGGCCGATCGGGATCATGGCTTGGATCGATCGCAACCATCGGATCGTCGTCGATCGGACCGATCGCTACATCCGAGATCGGTCGTGGCCGATCGGGATCAGGGCTTGGATCGATCACAATCGTTGGATCGTCAGTGATCGGACCGATCGCTGCTGTCCGAGATCGGTCGTGACCGATCAGGATCAGGGCTTGGATCGATCGCAACCATCGGTCATCGCCGATCGGACCGATCGCCGTGGTCCGAGATCGGTCGTGGCCGATCGGGATCAGGGCTTGGGTCGATCGTAACCATCGGATCATCAGTGATCGGACCGATCGCCGCGGTCCGAGATCGATCATGGTCGATCGGGATCAGGGCTTGGATTGATTGCAACCGTCGGATCATCGGCGATCGGACCGATCGCCACAGTTCGAGATCGGTCGTGGCCGATCGGGATCAGGGCTTGGATCGATCGCAACCATCAGATCATCGGCGATCGGACCGATCGCCGTGGTCTGAGATCGGTTGTGGCCAATTGGGATCAGGGCTTCGATCGATCGCAACCGTCGATTATCGGCAATCATACCAATCGCCGTGGTCCGAGATCGGTCGTGGCCGATCGGGATTAGGGCTTGGATCGATTGCAACCATCGGATCGTCTGCGGTCGGACCGATCGCCGCGGTCTGAGATCGGTAGTGGCCGATCGGTATTAGTGCTTGGATCGATCGCAATCGTCGGATCATCGGCGATCGAACCGATCGCCATGGTCCAAGATCGGTCGTAGCCGATCAGGATCAGGGCTTGGTTCGATCAAAACCGTCGGATCGTCGGCGATCGGACCGATCACCGCGGTCCGAGATCGGTCGTGGCCGATCGGGATCAGGGCTTGGATCGATCGCAACCATCGGATCGTCGGCGATCCGACCAATCGCCGCGATCCGAGATTGGTCGTGGCCAATTGTGATCAGGGCTTCGATCGATCGCAACCATCGGATCGTCGGCGATCGAACCATCACCGCGGTCCGAGATCGGTCGTGGCCGATCGGGATCAGGGCTTGGATTGATCGCAACCGTCGGATCGTCGGCGATCGGACCGACCGCTGCGGTTCGAGATCGATCGTGGCCGATCGGGATAAGGGCTTGGATCGATTGCAACCGTCAGATCATCGGCGATCGGACTGATCACAGCGGTCCGAGATCGGTCATGGCCGATCGGCATCAGGGCTTGGATCGATCACAACCGTCGGATCGTCGGCGATCGGACCGATCGCCGCGGTACGAGATCGGTCATGGCCGATCGGGATGAGGGCTTGGATCAATCGTAACCGTCAGATCGTCGGTGATCGGACCGATCGTAGCGGTCCGAGATCGATCGTGGTCGATCAGGATTAGGGCTTGGATCGATCGCAACCATCGATCGTCGGCGATCGGACCGATCGCAGTGGTCCGAGATCGGTCGTGGCTGATCGAGATCAGGGCTTGGATCAATCGCAACCTTCGGATCGTCGGCGATCGGGCCGATCGCCGTGGTCCGAGATCGGTCGTGGTCGATCAGGATCAGGGCTTGGATTGATCGCAACCATCGGATCATCGGCGATCGGACCGTTCGCCGGTGTCCGAGATCGGTCGTGGCCGATCGGGTACAAGGCTTGGATCGATCGCAACCGTCAGATCATCGGCGATCGGACCGAACGCCGCGGTCCAAGATCAGTCGTGGCCGATCAGGATCAGGGCTTGGATCAATCGCAACCATCGGATCGTCGGCGATCGGACTGATCGCCGCGGTCCGAGATCGATCGTGGCTGATCGGGATCAGGGCTTGGATCGATCGCAACGGTCGGATCATCGGCGATCGGACCTATCGTAGCGGTCTGAGATCGGTCGTGGCCGATCGGGATCAGGGCTTGGATCGATCGCAACCATCGGTCATCGGCGATCGGATCGATCATAGCGGTCCGAGATCGGTCGTGGCCGATCGGGATCAGGGCTTGGATCGATCGCAACCATCGGATCATCGGCGAGCGGACCGATCGCCGTGGTCCGAGATCGATCGTGGCCGATCGGGATCAGGGCTTGGATCATTCGCACCGTCGGATCGTTGGCGATCCGACCAATCGCCGCGGTCCGAGATCCATCGTGGCCGATCGGATCAGGGCTTTGATCGATCACAACCGTCGGATCATTGGCGATCGGACCGATCGCAGCGGTTAAAGATGGGTCGGGGCCGATCGGGATAAGGGCTTGGATCGATCGCAACCGTCCTATCGTCGGCGATCGAACCGATCGTCTCGGCCCAAGATCGGTCGTGGCCGATCAGGATCAGGGCTTGGATCGATCACAACCATCGGCGATCGGACCGATCGTCGCATTCCGAGATCGGTCATGGCCGATCGGCATCAGGGCTTGGATCGATCACAACCGTCGGATCGTCGGCGATCGGACCGATCGCTGCGGTTCGAGATCGGTCATGGCCGATCGGGATGAGGGCTTGGATCAATCGCAACCGTCGGATCGTCGGTGATCAGACCGATTGCAACGGTCCAAGATCGGTCGTGGCTGATCGAGATTAGGGCTTGGATCGATCGCAACCGTCGATCGTCGGCCATCGAACCGATCGCCGTGGTCCGAGATCGGTCGTGGCCGATCGATATCAGGGCTTGGATCGATCGCAACCTTCGGATCGTCTGCGATCGGGCCAATCGCCGTGGTCCAAGATCGGTCGTGGTCGATCAAGATCAGGCTTGGATCATCGCAACCGTTGGATCGTCGTGATCGGACCGTTCGTCGGTGTCCGAGATTGGTCGTGGCCGATCGGGTACAAGGCTTGGATCGATCACAATCGTCAGATCATCGGCGATCGGATCGAACGCCGCAGTCCGAGATCGATCGTGGCCAA
>UESW01002144.1:184923-207174 GCA_900491605.1 Calamus simplicifolius | reverse complement strand
ATCGCAACCATCGGATCGTTGGTGATCGGATCGATCGCTGCGGTTCGAGATCGATCGTGGCCGATCGGGATCAGGGCTTGGATCGATCGCAATCGTTGGATCGTCAGCGATCGGACTGATCGCTGCTGTCCGCGATCGTCGTGGCCGATCAGGATCAGGGTTTAGATCGATCGCAACCATCGGCCATCGGCGATCGGACCGATCGCCGCGGTCCGAGATCAGTCATGGCGATCGGGATCAGGGCTTGGGTCGATCGCAACCGTCGGATTGTCGGTGATCAGACCGATCGCCGTAGTCCAAGATCGATCGTGGTCGATCGGGATCAGGGCTTGGATCGATCGCAACCGTCGGATCATCGGCGATCGGACCGATCGCCACGGTCCGAGATCGATTGTGGCAATCGGGATCAGGGCTTCGATTGATCGCAACCGTCGGATGGTCGGCGATCGGACCGATCGCCGCGGTCCGAGATCGGTCGTGGCCGATCGGGATTAGGTCTTGGATTGATTGCAACCGTCGGATAGTCTGTGGTCGGACCGATCGCCGTGGTCCGAGATCGGTAGTGGCCGATCGATATCAGGGCTTGGGTTGATCGCAATCGTCGGATCATCGGCGATTGGACCGATCGCCGCAGTCCGAGATCGGTCGTGGCCGATCAGGATCAGGGCTTGGATCGATCGAAATCGTCGGATCGTCGGCGATCGGACCGATCACCGCGGTCCGAGATCGGTCATGGCCGATCATGATCAGGGCTTTGATTGATCGCAACCATCGGATCGTCGCGATCGGACCGATCACCGTGGTCCGAGATCGGTCGTGGCCGATCGAGATCAGGGCTTGGATCGATCGCAACCGTCGGATCGTCGGCGATCGGACCAATCGCTGCGGTTCGAGATCGGTCATGGCCGATCGGGATGAGGGCTTGGATCGATTGCAACCATCAGATCATCAGCGATCAGACCAATCACAGCGGTCCGAGATCGGTCATGGCCGATCGGCATCAGGGCTTGGATCGATCACAACCGTCGGATCGTCGGCGATCGGACCGATCGCCATGGTTCGAGATCGGTCATGGCCGATCAGGATGAGGGCTTGGATCAATCGCAACCGTCAGATCGTCGGTGATCAGACCGATCGCAGTGGTCCAAGATCAATCATGGCCGATCGGGATTAGGGCTTAGATCGATCGCAACCGTTGATCATCGGCGATCGGACCGATCGCCGCGGTTCGAGATCGGTCATGGCCGATCGAGATCAAGGTTTGGATCGATCGCAACCTTCGGATCATCGGCGATCGGCCGATCGCCGTGGTTCGAGATCGGTCATGGTTGATCAGGATCAGGGCTTGGATCGATCGCAACCGTCGGATCGTCGACGATCGGACCGTTTCACTGGTGTTCGAGATCGGTCGTGGCCGATCGGGTACAAGGCTTGGATCGATCGCAACCATCAGATCATCGGCGATCGGACCGAACGCCGTGGTCCGAGATCGGTCGTGGCCGATCAGGATCAGGGCTTGGATCGATCGTAACCAACGGATCGTCGACGATCGGACTGATCGCCGCGGTCCGAGATCGGTCGTGGCTGATCGGGATCAGGGCTTGGATCGATCGCAATCGTCGGATCATCTGCGATCAGACCTATCGCAGCGATCCGAGATCGATCGTGGCCGATCGGGATCAAGGCTTGGATCGATCGCAACCATCGGTCGTCGGCGATCGGATCGATCACACGGTCCGAGATCGGTCGTGGCCGATCGTGATCAGGGCTTTGATCGATCGCAACCATCGGATCGTCGGCGATCGGACCGATCGCCGCATTCCGAGATCGGTTGTGGCCGATCGGGATTAGGGCTTGGATTGATCGCAACCGTCGGATCGTTAGCGATCCGACCAATCGCCGCGGTCTGATATCCATTGTGGCCGATCGAGATCAGGGCTTTGATCGATCGCAACCGCCGGATCATCGGCGATCGGACCGATCGCCACGGTTCGAGATCAGTCAGGGCCGAACGAGATGAGGGCTTGGATCGATAGTAACCGTCGGATCGTCGGCGATCGGACCGATCGCCGCATTCCGAGATCGATCGTGGCCGATCGGGATTAGGTCTTGGATCGATTGCAACCGTCGGATCATCGATCGGACCGATCGCCACGTTCCGAGATCGGTTGTGGCCGATTGGGGTCGGGCTTGGATCGTCAACCGTCGGATCGTCGGCGATCGGACCGATCGCCGCGGTCCGAGATCGGTTGTGGCCGATCGGGATCAGGGCTTCGATCGATCGCAACCGTCGGATGGTCGACGATCGGACCGATCGCCGGTCCGAGATTGGTCGTGGCCAATCGGGATTAGGGCTTGGATAGATTGCAACCGTTGGATCGTTAGCGATCGGACCGATAGCTGCGGTCCAAGATCGATCGTGGCCGATCGGGATCAGGGCTTGGATCGATCGCAACTGTCGAATCGTCGAGATCAGACCGATCATCGCGGTTCGAGATCGGTTGTGGCCGATTGGGATGAGGGCTTGGATCGATCACAACCGTCGGATCGTCGGCGATCGAACCGATCGCCGCGGTCCGAGATCGGTCATGGCCGATCGGGATCAGGGCTTAGATCAATCGCAACCATCGATCGTCGGCGATCGGATCGATCGCTGCGGTCTAAGATCGGTCGTGGCCGATCAGGATCAGTGTTTGGATCGATCGCAACCATCGGTCATCGGTGATCGGACCGATCGCCGTGGTCCGAGATCGGTCGTGGCCGATCGGATCAGGGCTTGGGTCGATCGCAACCGTCGGATCGTCGGTGATCGGACCGATCGCCACAGTCCAAGATCGATCATGGTCTATCGGGATCAGGGCTTGGATCGATCGCAACCGTCGGATCATCGGCGATCGGACCGATCGCCACGGTCCGAGATCGGTCATGGCCGATCGGGATCAGGGCCTGGATCGATCGCAACCGTCGGGTCATCGGCGATCGAACCGATCGTCGCGATACGAGATCGGTTGTGGCCGATCGGGATCAGGGCTTCGATTGATCGCAACCGTCGGATGGTCGACGATCGGACCGATCGCCGCGGTCCGAGATCGGTCGTGGCCGATCGGGATTAGGGCTTGGATCGATTGCAACCGTCGATAGTCTATGGTCGGACCGATCGCCGTGGTACGAGATCTGTAGTGGCCGATCGGTATCAGGGCTTGGGTCGATCGCAATCATCGGATCATCGGCGATCGGACCGATCGCCGCAGTCCGAGATCGGTCGTGGCCGATCAGGATCAGGGCTTGGATCGATCGAAACCGTCGGATCATCGGCGATCGGACCGATCACTGTGGTCCGAGATCGATCGTGGCCGATCATGATCAGGGCTTCGATCGATCGCAACCATCGGATCGTCGGCGATCGGACCGATCGCCGTGGTCCGAGATCGGTCGTGGCCGATCGGGATCAGGGCTTGGATAGATCGCAACCGTCGGATCGTCGGCGATCGGACCAATCGCTGCGGTTCGAGATCGGTCGTGGCCGATCGGGATGAGGGCTTGGATCGATTGCAACCGTCAGATCATCGGCGATCGGACCGATCACAGCGGTCCGAGATCGGTCATGGCCGTTCGGCATCAGGGCTTGGATCGATCACAACCGTCGGATCATCGACGATCGGACCGATCGCCGCGGTTCGAGATCGGTCGTGGCCGATCGGGATGAGGGCTTGGATCAGTCACAACCGTCGGATCGTCGGTGATCGGACCGATCGCAGCGGTCCGAGATCGGTCGTGGCCTATCAGGATTAGGGCTTGGATCGATCGCAACCGTCGATCGTCGGTGATCGGACCGATCGCCGCGGTCCGAGATTGGTCATGGCCGATCGAGATCAGGGCTTGGATCGATCGCAACCTTCGGATCGTCGGCGATCGGGCCGATTGCCATGGTCCAGATCGGTCGTGGCCGATCAGGATCAGGGCTTGGATCGATCATAACCAACGGATCGTCGGTGATCGGACTGATCGCCATGGTCCAAGATCGGTCATGGCTGATCGGGATCAGGGCTTGGATCGATCGCAACCGTCGGATCATCGGCGATCAGACCTATCGCAGCGGTACGAGATCGGTCATGGCCGATCGGGATCAAGGCTTGGATCGATCGCAACCATCGATCGTCGGCGATCGGATCGATTGCAGCGGTCCAAGATCGGTCGTGGCCGATCATGATCAGGGCTTGGATCGATCGCAACCATCGGATCGTCGGCGATCGGACCGATCGCCGCGGTCCGAGATCGGTCGTGGCCGATCGAGATCAGGGCTTGGATCGATCGCAACCGTCGGATCATTGGCGAGCCGACCAATCACCGCGGTCTGATATCCATCGTGGCCGATCGAGATCAGGGCTTTGATCGATCGCAACTGTCGGACTGTCGGCGATCGGACCGATCGCCGCGGTTCGAGATCAGTCGGGGCCGATCAGGATGAGGGCTTGGATCGATCGTAACCGTCGGATCGTCGGCGATCAGACCGATTGCCGCATTCGAGATCGATCGTGGCCGATCGGGATTAGGTCTTGGATCGATTGCAACCGTCGGATCATCGGCGATCGGATCGATCGCCACGTTCCGAGATCGGTTGTGGCCGATTGGGGTCGGGGCTTGGATCGATCGCAACCGTCGGATCGTCGGCGATCGGACCGATCGCCGCGGTCCGAGATCGGTTGTGGCTGATCGGGATCAGGGCTTCGATCGATCGCAACCGTCGGATGGTCGGCGATCGGACCGATCGCCGCGGTCCGAGATTGGTCGTGGCCAATCGGGATTAGGGCTTGGATAAATTGCAACCATCAGATCATTAGCGATCGGACCGATAGCTGCGGTCCGAGATCGATCGTCGCCAATCGGGATCAGGGCTTGGATCGATCGCAACCATCGAATCGTCGGAGATCGGACCGATCGTCACGGTTCGAGATTGGTTGTGGCCGATTGGGATGAGGGCTTGGATCGATCACAACCGTCGGATCGTCGGCGATCGAACCGATCACCGCGGTCCGAGATCGGACATGGCCGATCGGGATCAGGGCTTGGATCGATCGCAACCGTCGGATCATCGGTGATCGGACCGATTGCCGCGTTCCGAGATCGGTCGTGGCCGATTGGGATCAGGGCTTGGATCGATCGCAACCGTCGGATTGTCAGCGATCGGACCAATCGCCGCGGTCAGAGATCGATCGTGGCCGATCGGGATCAGGGCTTGGATCGATCGCAATCGTCGGATCATCGGTGATCGGACCAATCGCCGCGGTCCGAGTTCGGTCGTGGCCGATCAGGATTAGGGCTTGGATCGATCGTAACCATTGGATTGTCGGCGATCGGACCGATCACCGCGGTCCGAGATCGGTCGCGGTCGATTAGGATCAGGGCTTGGATCGATCGCAACCGTCGGATCGTCGACGATCAGACCGATCACCGCGATCCGAGATTGGTCATGGCCAATCGGGATCAGGGCTTGGATCGATCGCAACCGTCGGATCATCGGTGATCGGACCGATCGCCACGGTCCAAGATCGGTTGTGGCCGATCGGGATCAGGGCTTCAATCGTTCGCAACCGTCAGATCGTCGGTGATCAGATCGATCGCTGGGTCCAAGATCGGTCGTGGCCGATCGGGATCAGGGCTTGGATCGATCGTAACCATCGGATCGTCGGCGATCGGACAGATGGCCGCGGTCCGAGATCGGTCGTGGCCTATCGGGATCAGGGCTTGGATCGATCGCAACCGTCAGATCGTCGGCGATCGGGCCGATCACCATGGTCCGAGGTCATTCGTGGTCGATCAGGATCAGGTCTTGGATTGATAGCAATCGTCAGATCGTCGGCGATCGGGCGGATCGTCGGCGATCGGACGGATCGCCGGGGTCCAAGATCGGTCGTGGCCGATCGGGATGAGGGCTTGGATCGATCACAACCATCGGATCATCGGCAATCGGACCGATCACCGCGGTCCGAGATCGGTCGTGGCTGATCGGGATCAGGGCTTGGATCGATCGCAACCATCGGATTATCGGCGATCGAACCGATCGCCGCCTTCCGAGATCAGTCGTGGCCGATCGGGATCAGGGCCTGATCCCGATAGCAACCATCGGATCATCGGCGATCGAACCGATCACCACGGTCCGAGATCGGTCATGGCCGATCGGGATCAGGGCTTGGATCGATCGCAACCGTCGGTCGTTGATGATCGGATCGATCGCCACGGTCCGAGATCAGTCGTGGATGATCGGGATCAGGGCTTGGATCATCACAACCGTCTGATCGTCGGCGATCCGACCAATCGCCGCAGTCCGAGATCCATCGTGGCCGATCGGGATCAGGGCTTGGATCGATCGCAACCGTCGGATCATCGGCGATCGGACCAATCGCCGTAGTTCGAGATAGGTCGTGGCCGATCGGGATCAGGGCTTGGATCGATCGCAACCGTCGGTGATTGGACCGATCGCCATGGTTCGAGATCGGTCATGGCCGATCGGGATCAGGGCTTGGATCGATCGCACCCATCGAATCGTCGGCGATCGGACCGATCGCCGCGTTCCGAGATCGGTTGTGGCCGATCGGGATCAGGGCTTGGATCGATCAAAACCGTCTGATCGTCGGCGATCAGACCGATCGCCGCGGTCCGAGATCAATAATGGATGATCGGGATCAGGGCTTCGATCGATCGCAACCATCGGATGGTCAGCGATCGAACCAATCGCCGCGGTCCGATATCAGTCGTGGCCGATCATTATTAGGGCTTGGATCGATCGCAACCATCGCATCGTCGGTGATCAGACCGATCACCGCGGTCCGAGATCGGTCATGGCCGATCGGGATCAGGACTTGGATCGATCGCATCTGTCGGATCATCGATGATCGAACCGATCGCCGTGGTCCGAGATCGGTTGTGGCCGATCGGGATCAGGGCTTGGATCGATCGCAACAGTCGGATCATCGGCGATCGGACCGATCGCCGCGGTTCAAGATCCATCGTGGCCGTTCAGGATCAGGGCTTGGATCGATCACAATCGTCGGATCATCGTCGATTGGGCCAATCGCCGTGGTTCGAGATCCATCGTGGCCGATCAGGATCAGGGCTTGGATCGATCACAATCGTCGGATCATCAGCGATCGGGCCGATCGCCGTGGTCCGAGATCGGTCGTGGCCGATCGGGATCAGGGCTTGGATCGATCGCAATCATCTAATCGTCTGCGATCGGACCGATCGCCGCGGTCGGAGATCGGTCTTGGCCGATCTATATCAGGGCTTGGATCGATCGCAAACGTCGGATCATGGGCGATCCGAACAATCGCCGTGGTCTAAGATTGGTCATGGCCGATCGGGATAAGGGCTTGGATCGATCGCAACCGTCGGATCGTCGGCGATCGGACCGATTGCCGCGGTTCGAGATCGGTCATGGCCGATCGGGATGAGGGCTTGGATTGATCGTAACCGTCGGATCGTCGGCATTCGGACCGATTGCGGTGGTCTGAGATCGGTTGTGGCCGATCGGGATCAGGACTTGGATCAATCACAACCGTTGGATCATCGGCGATCGGACCGATCGCCGCGGTCCGAGATTGGTCGTGGCCGATCGGGATCAGGGCTTGGACCGATCGCAACCGTCGGATCGTCGGCGATCGAACCGATCGAAACCATTCGAGATCGGTCATGGCCGATCAGGATCAGGGCTTGGATCGATCGCAACCATCGATCGTCGGCAATCGGACCGATCGCCGCGGTCCGAAATCGGTCGTAGCCGATCAGGATCAGGGCTTGGATCGATCGCAACCGTCGGATCATCGGTTCGAGATCGATCGTGGCCGATCGGGATGAGGGCTTGGACCGATCGAAATCGTCGGATCGTCGGCGATCAGACCGATCACCGCGGTACGAGATCGGTCGTGGCCGATCGGGATCAGGGCTTGAATCGATCGCAACCGTCGGTCGTTGGCGATCGAACCGGTTGCCGCGGTCCAAGATCGGTCGTGCCCGATCGGGATCAGGGCTTGGATCGATCGCAACCGTCGGATCATCGGCGATCGGACCGATCGCAGTGGTCCGAGATCGGTCGTGGTCGATCGGGATCAGGGCTTGGATTGATCGCAACCATCGGATCGTCTGCGATCGGACCAATCGCCGCAGTCCGAGATCGGTAGTGGCCGATCGGTATCAGGGCTTGGATCGATCGCAATCATCAGATCATCAGTGATCGGACCAATCGCCGCGGTCCGAGATGATCGTGGCCGATCAGGATCAGGGCTTGGATCGATCGAAACCGTCAGAATGTCGGCGATCGGACCGATCACAACTGTCCGAGATCGATCGTGGCCGATCGTGATCAGGGCTTGGATCGATCGCAACCATCGGATTGTCGGCAATCCGATCAATCGCCATGGTCCGAGATCGAACGTGGCCGATCATGATCAGGGCTTGGATTGATCGTAACCATCGGATCGTCAGCGATCGGACCGATCGCCGCGGTCCGAGATCGGTCATGGCCGATCGGGATCACGGCTTGAATCGATCACAACCATCGGATCGTCGGCGATCGGACCGATCGCTGCGGTTCAAGATCGGTTGTGGCCGATCGGAATGAGGGCTTGGATCGATTGCAACCGTCAGATCATCGGCGATCAGACCGATCACAGCGGTTCGAGATTGGTCATGGCCGATCGGGATCAGGGCTTGGATCGATCATAACCGTCGTATCGTCGGCGATCGGACCGATCACCGTGGTTCAAGATCGGTCGTGGCTGATCGGGATGAGGGCTTGGATCAATCGCAACCATCGGATCGTCGGTGATTAGACCGATCGCAGCGGTCCAAGATCGGTCATGGCTGATCGGGATCAGGGCTTGGATCGATCGCAACCGTCAGATCGTCGGTGATCGGACCGATCACCGCGGTCCGAGATCAATCGTGGCCGATCGGGATCAGGGCTTGGATCGATCGCCACTGTCGGTCCTCAGCGATCGGACCGATCGCCACGATCCGAGATCAGTCATGGCCGATCGGGATAAGGACTTGGATCGATCGCAACCGTCGGATCGTCGGCGATCACCGATCGATGCGGTCCGAGATCGGTCAAGGCCGATAGGGATCATGGCTTGGATCGATCGCAATCGTCGGATCGTCGGCGATCAGACCGATCGCCGCGGTACAAGATTGGTCGTGGCCGATCGGGATCAGGGCTTGGATCGATCACAATCGTCGGATCATCGGCGATCGGACCGATTGCCACGGTTCGAGATCAGTCGTGGCCGATCAGGATGAGGGCTTGGATCGATCGCAACCGTCGGATCATCGACGATCGGACCGATCGCGGTGGTCCGAGGTCCATCGGGGCTGATCGGGATCAGGGCTTGGATCGATCGCAACTATAAGATCGTCGGAGATCGGACTGATCATCGAGATCCGAGATCGATCATGGCCGATCGGGATCAGGGCTTGGTTCGATCGCAACCGTCGGATCATCGATGATCGGACCGATCGCCGCGGTCCGAGATCGGTCATGGCTGATAGGGATCAAGGCTTGGATCGATCGCAACCGTCAGATCGTCGGCGATCCAACCAATCGCCGCGTTCTGAGATCGGTCATGGTCGATGGGATTAGGGCTTAGATCGATCGCAACCGTCGGATCGTCAGCGATAGGACCATCACCATAGTCTGAGATCGGTCGTGGCCGATCGGGATCAGGGCTTGGATCGATTGCAACCGTTGGATCGTCGACGATTGGACCGATCGCCGCGGTTCGAGATCGGTCGTGGCCGATCGGGATCAGGGCTTGGATCGATCGCAACTGTCGGATCACCGGCGATCCGACCAATCGCCACGGTCTGAGATCGATCGTGGTCGATCGGGATCAGGGCTTGGATCGATCACAACCATCGGATCGTCAGAGATCAAACCGATCGCCACAGTCCGAGATCGGTCATGGCCGATCGGGATCTTGGCTTGGATCGATCGCAACCGTCGGATCGTCAGCGATCAGACCGATCGCTGCGGTCCGAGATCGGTCGTGGCCGATCGGGATCACGGCTTGGATCGATCGCAATCGTCTGATCGTCTGCGATCGGACCGATCGCCGCGATCGGAGATCGGTCTTGGCCGATCTATATCAGGGCTTGGATCGATCGCAAACGTCGGATCGTGGGCGATCCGAACAATCGCCGTGGTCTAAGATTGGTCGTGGCCGATCGGGATAAGGGCTTGGATCGATCGCAACTGTCGGATGGTCGGCGATCGGACCGATCGCCGCGGTTCGAGATCGGTCATGGCCGATCGGGATGAGGGCTTGGATTGATCGTAACCGTCGGATCGTCGGCGTTCGGACCGATTGCGGCGGTCCGAGATCGGTTGTGGCCGATCGGGATCAGGACTTGGATCAATCACAACCGTTGGATCATCGGCGATCGGATCGATCGCCGCGGTCCGAGATCGGTCGTGGCCGATCGGGATCAGGGCTTGGACTGATCGCAACCGTCGGATCGTCGGTGATCGGACCGATCGCAACCATTCGAGATCGGTCATGGCCGATCGGGATCAGGGCTTGGATCGATCGCAACCATCGATCGTCGGCAATCGGACCGATCGCCGTGGTCTGAAATCGGTCGTAGCCGATCAAGATCAGGGCTTGGATCGATCGCAACCGTCGGATCATCGGTTCGAGATCGATCGTGGCCGATCGGGATGAGGGCTTGGACTGATCGAAACCGTCGGATCGTCGGCGATCAGACCGATCGCCGCGGTACAAGATCGGTCGTGGCCAATCGGGATCAGGACTTGAATCGATCGCAACCGTCGATCGTCGTCGATTGAACCGGTTGCCGTGGTCCGAGATCGGTCGTGGCCGATCGGGATCAGGGCTTGGATCTATCGCTACCATCGGATCGTCGGCGATCGGACCGATCGCAGCGGTCCGAGATCGGTCGTGGTCGATCGGGATCAGGGCTTGGATCGATCGCAATGGTCAAACGTCGGCGATCGGACCGATCGCCGTGGTCCGAGATCGGTCGTGGCCCATCGGGATCAAGGCTTGGAACGATCGCAACCGTCAGATCATCGGCGATCGGGCCGATCACCACTGTCCAAGATCGGCCGTGGTCGATCGGGATCAGGGCTTGGATCGATCGCACCGGTCGGATCATCGGCGATCGGACCGATCGCCGCGGTCCGAGATCAGTCATGGCCAATCGGGATCACGGCTTGGATCGATCGCAACCGTCGGATCATCGGCGATCAGACCGATCACCTCGGTTCGAGATCGGTCATGTCCGATCAGGATAATGGCTTGGATCGATCGCAACCGTCGGATCGTCGGTGATCGACCGATCACCGCAGTCCGAGATCGATTGTTGTCGATCGAGATCAGGGCTTGTATCGATCGCAATAGTCAGATCGTCTGCGATCGGACCATTAGCTGTGGTACGAGATTGGTCGTGGCGGATCGGGATCAGGGCTTGGATCGATCGCAACCGTCGGATCGTCAGCGATCGGACCGATCGCCGCGGTCCGAGATCGATCGTGGTCGATCGGGATCAGGGCTTGGATCGATCACAACCATCGGATCATCGGCGATTGAATCGATCGCCGCGGTCTGAGATCTGTCGTGGCCGATCGGGATCAGGGCTTGGATCGATCGCAACCGTCGGATCGTCAGCAATCTGATCGATCGCTGCGGTACGAGATCCATCATGGCCGATCGGGATCAGGGCTTGGATAGATCACAACCGTCGGATCATCGGTGATCGGGCCGATCACCGCTGTTCGAGATCCGTCATGGCCGATCGAGATTAGGGCTTGGATCGATCGCAACCGTCGGATCATCGGCGATCGGGCCGATCGCCGCGGTCTGAGATCGGCCGTGTTCGATCGGGATTAGGGCTTTGATCGATCGCAACCGTCAGATCATCAACGATCGACCGATCGCCGTAGTCCGAGATCAGTCGTGGCCGATCGGGATCAGGGTTTGTTTCGATCGCAATCGTCGGGCGATCGGACCAATCGCTGCGGTCCGAGATCGGTCGTGGCCGATCGGGATCAGGACTTGGATCGATCGCAATCATTGGATCGTCAGCGATCGGACCGATCGCCGCTGTCCGAGATCGGTCGTGGCCGATCAGGATTAGGACTTGGATCGATCGCAACCATCAATCATCGGCGATCCGACCGATCGCCGCGGTCCGAGATCGGTCATGACCGATTGGGATCAGGGCTTGGATCGATCGCTACCGTCGGATCGTCGATGATCGGACCGATTGCCGCGGTCCGAGATCGATCGTGGTCGATCGGGATCAGGGCTTGGATCGATCTTAACCGTCGGATCATCGGCGATCGGACTGATCACCGCGGTCCGAGATCGGTCGTGGCCGATCGGGATCAGGGCTTGGATCGATCGCAACCGTCGGATTATCGATGATCGGACCGATCGCCGCGGTCCGAGATCGGTCGTGGCCGATTGGGATCATGGCTTGGATCGATTGCAACCATTGGATCGTCGGCGATCGGACCGATCGCCACGGTCCGAGATCGGTCGTGGCCGATCGGGATCAGGGCTTCGATCGATCGCAACCGTCGTATCATCGACGATCGAACCGATCGCCGCGGTCCGAGATCGGTAGTGGCCGATTGGTATCAGGGCTTGGATCGATCGAAATCGTCGGATCATCGGCGATCGGACCGATCGCCGCGGTCCAAGATCGGTCGTGACCGATCAGGATCAGGGCTTGGATCGATCGAAACCGTCGGATCGTCGTGGTTCGAGGTCGGTGGTGGTCGATCAGGATCAGGGCTTGGATCGATCGCAAGGGTCCGAGATCGATCATGGCCGATCGGGATCAGGGCTTGGATCGATCGCAACCGTCGAATCGTCGGCGATCAGACCGATCGTCGTGGTCCGAGATCGGTCATGGCCGATCGGGATCAGGGCTTGGATCGATCGCAACCGTCGGATCGTCGGCGATCGGACTTATCGCTGCGGTACGAGATCGGTCGTGGCCGATCGGGATCAGGGCTTGGATCGATCGCAACCGTCGGATCATCGGCGATCGGACCGATCGCCAAGATACGAGATCGGTCGTGGCCGATCAGGATCAGGGCTTGGATCGATCGCAACTATCGGATTGTCAAAGATCGGACCAATCGCCGTGGTCCGAGATCGGTCGTGGCTTATCGGGATCAGGGCTTGGAACGAGCGCAACCGTCAGATTGTCGGCGATCGGACCTATCGCCGCGGTCCGAGATTGGTCGTGGCTGATCGGGATCAAGTCTTTGATCGATCACAACAGTCGGATCGTTTGCGATCGGACCGATCACCGCTGTCCGAGATTGGTCCTGGTCGATCGAAATTAGGGCTTAGATTAATTGCAACCGTCAGATCATCGGCGATCGGATCGATCGCCACGTTCCACGATCGGTCGTGGCCGATCGGGATCAGGGCTTGGATTGATCGCAACCGTCGGATCGTCGACGATCCGACCAATCGCTACGGTCCGAGATCCGTCATGGCCGATCAGGATCAGGGCTTCGATCGATCGCAACCATCGGATCGTCGGCGATCGGATTGATCGCCGCGGTCCGAGATCGATCGTGGCCGATCGGTATCAGGACTTGGATCGATCGCAACCATCAGATCGTCGGCGATCGGACCGATCGCCGCAGTCCTAGATCGGTCGTGGCCGATCGCGATCAGGGCTTGAATCGATCACAACCATCGATCGTGGCCAATCGGGATCAGGGCTTGGATCGATCGCAACCATTGGATCGTCGGTGATCGGGCCGATCACTATGGTCCGAGGTCGGTCGTGGTCGATCAGGATCAGGGCTTAGATCGATTGCAACCGTCGGATCATCGGCGATCGGACTGATCGCCGGGGTCCGAGATCGGTCGTGGCCGATCGGGATCAGGACTTGGATCGATCGCAACCGTCGGATCATCGGCGATCGGACCGATCGCCGTGGTCCGAGATCGGTCGTGGCCGATCGGGATCAGGGCTTGGATTGATCGCAACCGTCGGATCATCGGCGATCGGACCGATCACTGCCGTCCGAGATCGGTCATGGCCGATCGAGATCAGGGCTTGGATCGATCGCAACCATCGGATCATCGGCAATCGGACCGATCGCCACGATCCGAGATCGATCGTGGCCGATCAGGATCATGGCTTGGATCGATCGCAACCGTCGGATCGTCGGCGATCGGACCTATTGCCGCAGTACGAGATCGGTCGTGGCCGATCGGGATGAGGACTTGGATTGATCGCAACCGTCGGATCATCGATGATCAGACCGATCACCGAGATCCGAGATCGGTCGTGGCCGATCGGGATCAGGGCTTGGATCAATCGCAACCGTCGGATTGCCGAAGATCGGACCGATCGCCATGGTCTGAGATTGATCGTGGCTTATCGGGATAAGGGCTTGGAACGATCGCAACCGTCAGATCATCGGCGATCGGACCTATCGCCGCGGTCCGAGATCGGTCGTGGCGGATAGGGATCAAGGCTTGGATCGATCGCAACCGTCGGACCGTCGGTGATCGAACCGATCGCTGCGGTTCAAGATCGGTCGTGGCCGATCGGGATAAGGGCTTGGATCGATCGTGACCGTCGGATCGATGGTGATCGGGCCGATCCCCGCGGTCCGAGATCGATCGTGGCCGATCGGGATCAGGGCTTGGATCGATCGCAACCGTTGGATCGTCGGCGATCGGATCGATCGCCGCGGTCCGAGATCGGTTGTGGCCGATCGGGATCAGGGCTTGGACGATCGCCACAGTCCAAGATCGATCGTGGCCGATCGGGATCAGGCTTGGATCGAACGCAGCCGTCGTATCGTCGGCGATCGGACCGACCTCCGCGGTCCGAGATCGGTCGTGGCCGATCGAAATTAGGGCTTGGATCGATCGCAACCGTTTGGATTGCTGACGATCGGACCGATCACCGCGGTCTGAGATTGATCGTGGCTTATCGGGATCAGGGCTTGGAACGATCGCAACCGTCAGATCGTTGGTGATCGGACCTATCGCCGTGGTCCAGATCGGTCGTGGCCGATAGGGATCAAGGCCTGGATCGATCGCAACCGTCGGATCGTCGGTGATCGGACCGATCGCCGCGGTTCAAGATCGGTCGTGGTCGATCGGGATAAGGGCTTGGATCGATCGCAACCGTCGGATCGATGGCGATTGGGCCGATCACCGAGGTTCGAGATCGATCGTGGCTGATCGGGATCAGGGCTTGGATCGATCGCAACCGTCGGATCATCGGCGATCGGATCGATCGCTGCGGTCCGAGATCGGTTGTGGCCGATCAGGATCAGGGCTTGGATGATCGCCGCAGTCCAGATCGGTCATGGCCGATAGGGATCAGGCTTGGATCGAACGCAACCATCGTATCGTCGGCGATCGGACCGATCGCCGTGGTCCGAGATCGGTCGTGGCCGTTCGGGTTAGGGCTTGGATCGATCGCAACCGTCAGATCATCGGCGATCGGACCGATCGCCGTGGTCCGAGATCGGCCGTGGTCGATCGGGATCAGGGCTTGAATCGTTTGCAACCGTCGGATCGTCGGCGATCCGACCAATCGCCGCGGTCCAAGATCGATCGTGGCTGATCGGGATTAGGGCTTGGATCGATCGCAACCATCGGATCATCGGCGATCGGATTGATCGTTGCGGTCCGAGATTGTCCGTGGCCGATCGGGATCAGGGCTTCGATCGATCGCAACCATCGATCGTCGGCGATCAGACCGATCGCCGTGGTCCGAGATCGATCGTGACTGATCGAGATCAGGGCCTGGATCGATCGCAACCGTCAGATTGTCGGCGATCGATCGATCGCCGCGGTCCAAGATCTGTCGTGGCCGATCGGGATCAGGGCTTGGATCGATCGCAACCATCGGATCGTTGGTGATCGGACCGATCGCCGCAGTCCGAGATCGGTCGTGGCCGATCGGGATCAGGGCTTAGATCGATCACAACCATCGGTCATGGCCGATCGGGATCAGGGCTTGGATCGATCGCAACCGTCGGATCGTCGGTGATCGGGCCGATCGCCGTGGTCCGAGGTCGATGGTGGTCGATCAGGATCAGGGCTTGGATCGATCGCAAAGGGTTCGAGATCGGTCGTGGCCGATCGGGATCAGGGCTTGGATCGATCGCAACCGTCGGATCGTCGGCGATCAGACGATCGCCGTGGTCCGAGATCGGTCGTGGCTGATCGGGATCAGGGCTTGAATCGATCGCAACCGTCGGATCGTCGGCGATCGGACTGATCGCCATGGTCCAAGATCGATCGTGGCCGATTGAGATCAGGGCTTGGATCGATTGCAACTGTCGATCGTCGGCAATCGAACCGATCGCCACGGTCCGAGATCGATCGTGGCTGATCGGGATCAGGGCTTGGATCGATCGCAACCGTCGGATCGTCGGCGATTAGACTGATCGCTGCGGTACGAGATCGGTCATGGCCGATCGGGATCAGGGCTTGGATCGATCGCAACCGTGGATCATCGGCGATCGGACCGATCGCCAAGATCCAAGATCGGTCGTGGCTGATCGGGATCAGGGCTTGGATCGATCGCAACCGTCGGATTATCGACGATCGGACCGATCGCCGCGGTCCGAGATCGGTCGTGGCTTATCGGGATCAGGGCTTGGAATGATCGCAACCATCAGATCATCGGCGATCGGACCTATCGCCACGGTCCGAGATTGGTCGTGGCTGATCGGGATCAAGGCTTGGATCGATCGCAACAGTCGGATCATCGGCGATCAGACCGATGACCGCTGTCCGAGATTGGTCATGGCCGATCGGAATTAAGGCTTGGATCAATTGCAAACCGTCGGATCATCGGCAATCAGATCGATCGCCGAGTTCCGCGATCGGTCATGGCCGATCGGGATCATGGCTTGGATCGATCGCAACCGTTGGATCGTTGGCGATCGGACCGATCGCCGTGGTCTGAGATCGGTCTAGCTGATCGGGATCAGGGCTTGGATCGATTGCAACCGTCGGATCATCGGCAATCAGACCAATGCCATGGTCTGAGGTCGGTCGTGGCCGATCGGGATCAGGGCTTGAATCATTCGCAACCGTCGGATCGTCGGCGATCCGACCAATCGCCGCGGTCCAAGATCGGTCGTGGCTGTTCGGGATTAGGGCTTGGATCGATCGCAACCGTCGGATCATCGGCAATCGGACCGATCGCTATGGTCCGAGATCGTCCGTGGCCGATCGAGATCAGGGCTTCTATCGATCGCAACCGTCGGATCGTCGGCGATCAGACCGATCGCCGCAGTCCGATCGATCGTGGCCGATCGAGATCATGGCTTGGATCGATCGCAACCATCAGATCATCGTGATCGGATCGATCGCCGCGGTCCAAGATCTGTCGTGGCCGATCGGGATCAGGGCTTGGATCGATCGCAACCATCGGATCGTCGGTGATCGGACCAATCGCTGCGGTCCGAGATCGGTCGTGGCCGATTGGGATCAGGGCTTAGATCGATCACAACCATCGGTCATGGCCGATCGGGTTCAGGGCTTGGATCGATCGTAACCGTCGGATCGTCGGTGATCGGGCCGATCGCCGTGATTCGAGGTCGGTGGTGGTCGATCAGTATCAGGGCTTGGATCGATCGCAAACGGTCCGAGATCGATCATGGCCAATCGGAATCAGGGCTTGAATCGATCGCAACCGTCGGATCATCGGCGATCAGACCAATCGTCGTGGTCCGAGATCGGTCGTGGCCGATCAGGATCAGGGCTTGGATCGATCGCAACCGTCGGATCATCGGCGATCGGACTGATCGCTGCGGTACGAGATCGGTCGTGGCCGATCGGGATCAGGGCTTGGATTAATCGCAACCGTTGGATCATCGGTGATCGGACCGATCGCCAAGATCCGAGATCGATCGTGGCCGATCAGGATCAGGGCTTGGATCAATAGCAACCATCAGATTGTCGAAGATCGGACCAATCGCCGGTCCGAGATCGGTCGTGGCTTATCGAGATCAGGGCTTGGAACGATCACAACCGTCAGATCGTCAGCGATCGGACCTATCGCCGTGGTCCGAGATTGGTCTTGGCTGATCGGGATCAAGGCTTGGATCGATCGCAACAGTCGGATCATCGCGATCGGACCGATCACCGCTGTCCGAGATTGATCATGGCCGATCGGAATCAGGGCTTAGATCAATTGCAACCGTCGGATCATCGGCGATCGGATCGATCGCCGCGTTCACTATCGATCGTGGCCGATCGGGATCAGGGCTTGGATCGATCGCAACCGTCGATCGTCGGTGATCCGACCAATCGCCGCGGTCCGAGATCCATCATGGCCGATCAGGATCAGGGCTTAGATCGATCGCAACCATCGGATCGTCAGCGATCGGATCGATCGCCGCGGTCCGAGATCGGTCGTGGCCGATCGGGATCAGGGCTTGGATCGATTGCAACCATCGGATCGTCGGCGATCGGACCGATCCCGCAGTCCTAGATCGGTCGTGGCCGATCGCGATCAGGGCTTGGATCGATCACAACCATCGGTTGTGGCCGATCGGGATCAGGGCTTGGATCGATCGCAACCATCGGATCGTTGGTGATCGGGCTGATCACCATGTCCGAGGTTGGTCGTGGTCGATCAGGATCAGGGCTTAGATCGATCGCAACCATCGGATCATCGGCGATCGGACTGATCGCCGGGGTCCGAGATCGATCGTGACCGATCGGGATCAGGGCTTGGATCGATCGCAAACCGTGGATCATCGGCGATCGGACCGATCGCCGCGGTCCGAGATCGGTCGTGGCCGATCAGGATCAGAGCTTGGATCGATTGCAACCGTCGGATCATCGGCGATCGGACCGATCACCGCCGTCCGAGATCGATCATGGCCGATCGAGATCAGGATTGGATCGATCGCAACCATCGGATCATCGGCAATCGGACCGATCGCCGTGATCCGAGATCGATCGTGGCCGATCGGGATCAGGGCTTGGATCGATCGCAACCGTCGGATCGTTGGCGATGGACTGATCGCCGCAGTACGAGATCGGTCGTGGCCGATCGGGATGAGGGCTTGGATCGATCGCAAGCATCGGATCATCGACGATCGGACCGATCACCGAGATCCAAGATCGGTCATGGCCGATCGGGATCAATCGCGACCGTCGGATCGTCGGTGATCCGACCAATCACCGCGGTCTGAGATCCGTCATGGCGATCAGGATCAGGGCTTAGATCGATCGCAACCGTCGGATCGTCAGCGATCGGATCGATCACCACGGTCCGAGATCGGTCGTGGCCGATCGAGATCAGGGCTTGGAACTATCGCAGCCGTCAGATCATCGACGATCGGACCTATCGCCGCGGTCCAAGATCGGTCGTGGCCGATAGGGATCAAGGCTTGGATCGATCGCAACCGTCGGATCGTCGATGATCGGATCGATCGCTGCGGTTCAAGATCGGTCGTGGCCGATCGGGATAAGGGCTTGGATCGATTGCGACCGTCGGATCGACGGTGATCGGGCCGATCCCTGCGGTCCGAGATCGATCGTGGCCGATCGGGATCAGGGCTTGGATCGATCGCAACCATCGGATCATCGGCAATCGGATCGATCGCCATGGTCCGAGATCGGTTGTGGCCGATCGGGATCAGGGCTTGGACGATCGCCACAGTCCAAGATCGGTCGTGGCCGATCGGGATCAGGCTTGGATCGAACGCAGCCATCGTATCGTCGGCGATCGGACCGACCTCCGCGGTCTGAGATCGGTCGTGGCTGATCGGGTTAGGGCTTGGATCGATCGCAACCGTCGGATCATCGGCGATCGGACCGATCACCGCGGTTCGAGATCGGCCATGGCCGATCGAGATTAGGGCTTCGATCGATCGCAACCATCGGATCGTCGGCGATCGGACCGATCGCCGCGTTCTGAGATCGTCGTTGCCGATCGGGATCAGGGCTTGGATCAAACACAACCAATGATTTGTCGGTGATCGGACCGATCGTCGCGGTCCGAGATCGGTCGTGGCCGATCGGATCAGGGCTTGGATCAATCGCAACGTCAGATCATCGGCGATCGGATCGATCGCTGCGTTCCGAGATTGATCGTGGTCGATCGGGATCAGGGCTTGGATCGATCGCAACCATCGAATCATCGGCGATCGGACCGATCGCCGCGGTCCGAGATTGGTCATGGCCGATCGGATCAGGGCTTAGATCGATCACAACCGTCGGTCGTCGGCGATCGGACCGATCGCCGCTGTCCAAGATCGGTCATGGCCGATCGGGATCAGGGTTTGGATCGATCGCAACCGTCGGATTGTCGGCGATCAGACAATCGCTGCGGTCCAAGATCGGTCGTGGCCGATCGGGATCAGGGCTTAGATCAATCACAACTGTTGGATCATCGGCGATCGGACCGATCACAGCTGTCCGAGATCGGTCATGGCCGATCGGGATCAGGGCTTGGATCGATCGCAACTATCGGATCGTCGGTGATCGGACCGATTGCTGCGGTCCAGGATCGGTCATGGCCGATCGGGATCAGGGCTTGGATCGATCGCAACCATCGGATCGTCGGTGATCGGGCCGATCGTCGTGTCCGAGGTCGGTCATGGTCGATCAGGATTAGGGCTTGGATCGATCGCAACCGTCGAATCATCGGCGATCGGACCGATCGCCGCGTTTCGAGATCGGTCGTGGCCGATCGGGATCAGGGCTTGGATTGATCGCAACCATCGGATCGTCGGCGATTGGACCGATTGCCGCGGTCCAAGATCGGTCGTGGCCGATCGGGATTAGGGCTTGGATCGATCGCAACCGTCGGATCGTCGGTGATCAGGCCGATCGCCGTGGTCTGAGGTCGGTCGTGGTCAATCAGGATCAGGGCTTGGATCGATCGCAATCGTCGGATCGTCGGTGATCGGACCGATCGCCGCGGTACGAGATCGGTCGTGGTCGATCGGGATTAGGGCTGGGATCGATCGCAACCGTCGGTTCGTCGGCGATCGGACCGATCGCCACGGTCCAAGATCGGTCATGGCCGATCAGGATCAGGGCTTGAATCGATCGCAACCGTCGGTTCATCGGCGATCAGACCGATCGCCGTGGTCTGAGATCGGTCGTGGCCGATCGGGATCAGGGCTTGGATCGATCGGCTACGGTCGGGTCATCGGTGATCCGACCGATCGCTGCGGTCCAAGATCCGCCGTGGCCGATCGGGATCAGGGCTTGGATCGATCGCAACAGTCGGATCGTCATCGATCGGACCGATCTTTATGGTCTGAGATCGGTCGTGGCCGATCAGGATCAGGGCTTGGATCGATCGCAATCGTTGGAAGGTCGGCGATCGAACCGATCGCCGCAGTCCGAGATTGGTCATGGCCGATCGGAATCAGGGCTTTGATCGATCACAACCGTCAGATCATCGGTGATCGGACCGATCGCCGCGATCCAAGATCGATCGTGGCCGATCGGGATCAAGGCTTGGATCGATCGCAACCATCGGATCATCAGCGATCGGACCGATCACCGCGGTACGAGATTGGTCGTGGCCAATCGAGATGAGGGCTCGGATCGATCGCAACCGTCGGATCATCGGCGATCGGACCGATCGCCGAGATCCGAGATCGGTCGTGGTCGATCGGGATCAGGGCTTGGATTGATCGCAACCGTCGGATTGCCGACGATCGGACCAATCGCCGCGGTCTGAGATTGGTCGTGGCTTATCGGGATCAGGGCTTGGAACGATCGCAACCATCAGATCGTCGGCGATCGGACCTATCGCCGTGGTCCGAGATCGATCGTGGCCGATAGGGATCAAGGCTTGGATCGATCGCAACCGTCGGATCGTCGGTGATCGGACCGATCGCCGTGGTTCAAGCTCGGTCGTGGCCGATCGGGATAAGGGCTTGGATCGATCGCAACCGTCGGATCGACGGCGATCGGGCCGATCACCGCGGTCCGAGATCGATCGTGGCTGATCGGGATCAGGGCTTGGATCGATCGCAACCATCAGATCGTCGGCGATCGGATCGATCGCTGCGGTCGGAGATCGGTTGTGGCCCATCAGGATCAGGGCTTGGATGATCGCCGCAGTCCAAGATCGGTCGTGGCTAATCGGGATCAGGCTTGAATCGAACGCAACCGTCGTAACGTCGGCGATCGGACCGACCGCCGCGGTCCGAGATCGGTCGTGGCCGTTTGGGTTAGGGCTTGGATCAATCGCAAC
>UESW01002144.1:173195-184412 GCA_900491605.1 Calamus simplicifolius | reverse complement strand
GATTGCAACCATCGGATCATCGGCGATCGGACCGATCGCCGCGGTCTGAGATCGATCGTGGCCAATTGGGATCAGGGCTTGGATCAATCCCAACCGTTGGATCGTCGACGATCGGACCGATCGCCGTGGTCCGAGATCGGTCGTGGCCAATCAGGATCAGGGCTTGGATAGATCACAAACGTTGGTCGTCGGTGATCGGACCGATTGCTGTGGTACGAGATCGATCGTGGCCGATCGGGAACAGGGCTTGGATCGATCGCAACCGTCGGATCGTCAACGATCAGGCCGATAGCCGCGGTCCGAGATCGGTCGTGGTCAATCAGGATCAGGGCTTGGATCGATCGCAACCGTCAGATCATTGGCGATCGGACCGATCGCCGCGGTCCGAGATCGATCGTGGTCGATCGGGATCAGGGCTTGGATCGATTGCAACCGTTGGATCATTGGCGATTGGACCGATCGCCGCGGTCCAAGATCGGTCGTGGCCGATCGGGATCAGGGCTTGGATCCATCGCAACCGTTGGATCCTCGGCGATCGGACCGATCGCCGTGGTTCGAGATCGGTCGTGGCCAATCGGGATCAGGGCTTGGATCGATCGCAATCGTCGGCGATCAGACCGATCGTCGTGGTCTGAGATCGTCCGTGGTCGATCGGGATCAGTGCTTGGATCGATCGCAACCGTCAGATCGTTGGCGATCAGACCGATCGCCACGGTCCGAGATCGGTCGTGGCCGATCGGGATTAGGGCTTGGATCGATCGCAGCCGTCGCATCATCGGCGATCAGACCGATCACCGTCTTTCAAGATCGGTCGAGGCCGATCAGGATCAGGGCTTGGATCGATTGCAACCGTCGGATCATCAGTGATCAAACCGATCGCCACGGTCCGATATCGGTCGTGGCCGATCGGGATCAGGGCTTGGATCGATCGCAACCGTCGGATCGTCAGCGATCAGACCGATCGCCGCTGTCCGAGGTTGGTCATGGCCGATCGGGATCAGGGCTTGGATCGATCGCAACTGTTGGATTGTCGACGATCCGACTGATCATCATGGTTCGAGATCCGTCATGGCTGATCGGGATCAGGGCTTGGATTGATCGCAACCGTCGGATCATCGGCGAATGGACCGATCGCTGTGGTTCGAGATCGGTCGTGGCCGATCCGGATAAGGGCTTGGATCGATCACAACCATCGGATCGTCTGCGATCGGACCGATCGCCGTGGTCCGAGATCGGTTGTGGCCGATCGGGATCAGGTCTTGGATCGATTGCAACCGTTGGTTCGTCGGCGATCGAACCAATCGCCACGGTCCAAGATCGATCGTGGCCGATCGGGATCGATCAGGGCCTGGATCGATCGCAAATGTCGGATCATCGGCGATCAGACCAATCGCTGCGGTCCGAGATCGATCCTGGCCGATCGAGATCAGGGCTTGGATTGATCGCAACCATCGGATCGTCGGTGTTCGGACTGATCGCCGGGGATCGAGATCGGTCGTGACCGATCGGGATCAGGGCTTGGATCGATCGCAACCGTCGGATCGTCGGTGATCGGACCGATCGCCGCGGTCCGAGATCGATCATGGCTGATCGGGATCAGGGCTTAGATCGATCGCAACAATCGGATCGTTAGCGATTGGACCGATCGCCGCGGTCTGAGATCGGTCGTGGTCGATCAGGATCAGGGCTTGGATCGATCGCAACCATCAGATCGTCGGTGATCGGACCGATCGTCGTTGTTCGAGATCGGTCGTGGCTGATCGAGATCAGGGCTTGGATTGATCGCAACCGTCGGATCGTCGGTGATCGGATAGATCACCGCGGTCCGAGATCGGTTGTGGCCAATCGGGGTTAGGGCTTGGATCGATCGCAACCATTGGATCGTCGGCGATCGGACCGATCGCCGCGGTCCGAGATCGATCGTGGCCGATCTAGATCAGGGCTTGGATCGATCGCAACCGTCGGATCATCGGCAATCGGACCGATCGCCGCGTTCGAGATCGATCGTGGCCGATCGGGATCATGGCTTGGATCGATCGCAATAGTCGGATTGTCGGAGATCGGACCGATCGCCGTGGTCCAAGATCGGTCGTGGTCGATCTGGATCAGGGCTTGGATCGATTGCAACCATCGGATCGTCGGCGATCGAACCGATCGCCGCGGTCCGAGATCGGTCATGGCCCATCGGGATCGATCAGGGCTTGTATCGATCGCAAACGTCGGATTATCGGCGATCGGAACGATCACCGAGGTACGAGATCGGTCGTGGCCGATCGGGATCATGGCTTTGATCGATCGCAACCGTCGGATAGTCGGCGATCGGACCGATCACCACGGTCTGAGATCGGTCGTGGTCGATCAGGATCAGGGCATGGATCGATCGCAACGTCGTATCATCGGCTATCAGATCGATCGCTGCTGTTCGAGATCGGTCGTGGCCAATCGGGATCAGGGCCTGGATCGATCGCAACTGTCGGATCATCAGCAATCGGACCGATCGCCGCGTTCCAAGATCGGTCGTGACCGATCAGGATCTGGGCTTGGATCGATCACAACCTTTGGATCGTTGGTGATTGGACCGATCGCCGCGGTTCGAGATCGGCCGTGGCCGATCGGGATCAGGGCTTGGATCGATTGCAAAAGTTGGATCATCGGCGATCGGATCGATTGCCGCGGTCCAAGATCCATCGTGGCCGATCAGGATCAGGGCTTGGATCGATCGCAACCGTCGGATCGACGGCGATCGGAGCGATCGCCGTGGATTGAGATCGGTCGTGGTCGATCAAGATCAGGGCTTTGATCGAACACCGCGGTCCGAGATCGGTTGTGGCTGATCGGGATCGATTAGGGCTTGGATCGATCGCAAACGTCGGATCGTTGGTGATCGGACCGATCGCCGTGGTCCGAGATCGGTCGTTGCCAATCGGGATCAGGGCTTGGATCGATCGCAACAGTTGGATCGTCGGCGATCGGACCGATCGCCGCAGTCTGAGATCCGTCGTGGCCGATCAGGATCAGGCCTTGGATCGATCGCAACCGTCGGATCATCGGCGATCGGACTGATCGCCGCGGTCTGAGATCGGTCATGGCCGATCGGGATCAGGGCTTGGGTCGATCGCAATTGTTGGCGATCGGACCAATTGCCGCGGTCCGAGATCGGTCGTGCCCGATCAGGATCAGGGCTTGGATTGATCAGAACCGTCGGATCGTCGGCGATCGAACCGATCGCCGTGGTCCGAGATCGGTCGTGGCCAATCGGGATCGATCGCAGACATCGGATCGTCGGAGATCGGACCGATCGCCGCGGTCCGAGATCCGTCGTGGCCGATC
Source organism: Calamus simplicifolius (assembly GCA_900491605.1). NCBI lineage: Eukaryota > Viridiplantae > Streptophyta > Magnoliopsida > Arecales > Arecaceae > Calamus > Calamus simplicifolius. Next base: position 181,082 of record UESW01002144.1, on the reverse strand, counting down.
AGGATCAGGGCTTGGATCGATCGCAACCGTCGGATTGTCGGCGATCGGATCGATCGCCGTGGTATGAGATCGGTCATAGCCGATTGGGATTAGGGCTTGGATCGATTGCAACCGTTGGATCGTCGGTGATCGGACCAATCGCCGTGGTCCAAGGTCGGTCGTGGCCGATCGGGATCAGAGCTTGAATCATTCGCAATCGTCGGATCATCGGCGATCCGACCAATCGCCGCGGTCCGAGAACGGTCGTGGCTGATCGGGATTAGGGCTTGGATCGACCGCAACCATTGGATTATCGGCGATCGGACCGATCGCTGCGGTCCGAGATCGTCCGTGGCCGCTCGGGATCAGGGCTTCGATCGATCGCAACCGTCAGATCGTCGATGATCGGATGGATCGCCGCGGTCTAAGATCGGTCGTGGCTGATCGGGATCAGGGCTTGGATCGATCGCAACCATCGGATCATCAGCGATCAGACCGATCGCCGTGGTCCAAGATCGGTCGTGGCTGATCAAGATCAGGGCTTGGATCGATCGCAACCGTCAGATCGTCGGTGATCGGATCGATCACCGTGGTCTGAAATCGGTCGTGTCTGATCGGGATCAGTGCTTGGATTGGTCGCAACCATCGGATCGTTGGCGATCGAACCGATCGCTGCGGTCCGAGATCGGTCGTGCCCGATCGGGATCAGGGCTTGGATCGATCGCAACTGTCTGTCGTCATCGATCGGACCGATCGCCGCGGTCCGAGATCGATCGTGGCCGATCGGTATAAGGGCTTGGATCGATCGCAACCGTCGGATCATCGGTGATCGAGCCAATCGCCATGGTCCGAGGTCGGTCATGGTCGCTCAGGATCAAGGCTTGGATCGATCGCAACAGTCGGATCGTCGGAGATCGGACCGATCACCGGGGTCTGAGATCGGTCGTGGCCGATCGGGATCAGGGCTTGGATCGATCGCAACCGTCTGTCGTCGTCGATCGGACCGATCGTCGTGGTCTGAGATCGGTCGTGGCCGATCGGTATAAGGTCTTGGATCGATCGCAATCGTCGGATCGTCGGTGATCGGGCCGATCGCCGTGGTCCGAGGTCGGTCGTGGTCGATTAGGATCAAGGCTTGGATCGATCGCAACCGTCGGATCGTCAGTGATCGGGCCGATCGCCGTGGTCCGAGGTCGGTCATGGTCGATCAGGATCAAGGCTTGGATCGATCGCAACCGTTGGGTCGTCGGAGATCGGACCGATCGCCGCGGTCCGAGATCGGTCGTGGCCGATCGGGATCAGGGCTTGGATCGATCGCAACCATCGGATCGTCGGCGATCGGACCGATCACCGCGGTACGAGATCGGTCGTGGCCGATCAGGATCAGGGCTTGGATCGATCGCAACCGTCGGATCATCGTCGATCGGACCGATCGCCGAGATCCGAGATCGGTCGTGGCCGATCGGGATTAGGGATTGGATCGATCTCAATCGTCGGATTGTCGATGATCGGACCGATCGCCATGGTCTGAGATCGGTCGTGGCTTATCGGGATCAGGGCTTGGAACGATCGCAAACGTCAGATCGTCGGCAATCGGACCTATCACCGCGGTCCGAGATCGGTCGTGCCCGATCGGGATCAAGGCTTGGATCGATCGCAACCGTCGGATCGTCGGCGATCGGACCGATCGCTGTGGTTCAAGATCGGTCGTGGCTGATCGAGATAAGGGCTTGGATCGATCACAACCGTCGGATCGACGGCGATCGGGCCGATCACCGCGGTCCGAGATCGATCGTGGCCGATCGGGATCAGGGCTTGGATCGATCGCAACCGTTGGATCATCGGCGATCGGACCGATTGCCACGGTCTGGGATCGATCGTGGTCGATCGGGATCAGGGCTTGGATCGATCACAACCGTTGGATCAACGGCGATCGGGCCAATCACCGCGGTCTGAGATCGATCGTGGCGGATCGGGATCAGGGCTTGGATCGATCGCAACCGTCGGATCATCGGCGATCGGACCGATCACGCGGTCCGAGATCGGTCGTGCCCGATCGGGATCAGGGCTTGGATCGATCGCAACCATTTGTCATCATCGATCGGACCGATCGCCGTGGTCCGAGATCGGAAATTGGGATTGGATCGATCGCAACAGTCGGATCGTCGGTGATCGAACCTGTTGGGGAGATTGTTGAAAAATTATATGCCCCAATCTTAGTGATTTTGATGATTACCAAAAGCCATGTGTACATTAAAAGATGTAATGAGTTTATTTACATGAGCAATGAATTTATTTAGAACAATGAATGAGAATGTTAAAGTATAACATTAATCAATTTGGAAGTAACTTCAAGCTCAATGTTTTGCTTTCAAAAAGAAATTCAATACTTAATATTTTAATCAATGAGTTTTTTAGAACATTTCTTGAATTGATTCTTAATGTCAATTTTATTATATTCAAGTCAAAATAATGATTTAAAATGAATCTGGAATGAATTTAAAGTAAATCAGAAAACTTTCTGATTTTTGATACGTTCCGAGCCGACTCTTGAGTTTCAGAGTCGACTCCACTCAGAGTACAGAAATGACTATCTGTCTCGAGTCGACCCATGTAATTTCTCGAGTCGACCCTCGATTCTGTCGAGCCGACTCCATGACTGTGCGAGTCGACTCCGCTCAGACACCAGAGGTGTGTTTTTCTGAGCATTTCGCGAGTCGACCCCTAACTTTTCATGAGTCGACCCCCGACTGTCAGGAGTCGACACTTTACTTTTGATGAGTCGACCCTTTGACTTTCTGAACATTTCTATTTTTAGTATCACGACCTCGAGCCGACTCGTGGAAAGCATGAGTCGACTCCAGCAAATCTGGGCGAAATTTTTTCCGAATGCCAACTCAGCGTCAACGGTAAGATTTTTGATTAACGGCTATTTTTCTTTGTTTCTAACGGCTATATTTTTGCAGAATCTATAAATAGAGAAGCCATTTTCAAATCAAAGATATACAAAGAGATATTCATTTCAAGAGAAAAGGAAAGAAAAATCGGAAAAAACAGAGCTTCATTTGAAAAAATCCGTGATTCAAAATAGAGTGAAAGAAAGAGTGTGAAATCCAAGGAAGCTCCTTCTGTGTTCAAGCTCAACAATCCAAGGAAGCTTCAGAAGAAAATCCAAGAGCTATTCAAGAGCATCTCAAGTGATTTTCAACACTCAAAGAAAGAGAAAAGCTCAAATCAACTCCAACACATTCAGTGAAGAATCCAAGCTGAGGCCCGATTCTACACTTCAAAGGAGTGAGGAAGAGAAAAGAAGAAAAGCTCAAAGCCAACCAACTGCAAATCAGGCTTTCTAAACTTATTCTTATATTTGTTTATCTGCTCATTGAGGAGCTTTGTAACTGAAAAACCATACTTCTATTCTTTGTGTCTAGTTCAATCTGGGGGATTGAACTAGTGGAGGTAGTCTTACCTCGGTACAAGCTTGGTAAAGCTTGGGTTAGGGTTTTTGTGCTGGTGAGCCCTTGAAAACCAGCTGGGTTCGTTGTGATCCCGAAAAAACAAGTTTGAGTTGTGAGCTTGTAAAACAACTCTGCTGTAATCTAGGGTGATTATAGTGTGGACCCAAGTGAATCTTGGGAGTGGACGTAGGTGTTGGATACACCGAACCACTATAAAATCTTTGTGTTTGCCGTGCTTCCATTGACTCTTTCTCTATCTCTGTTTTATTCACTGCACTTGTATTTGCATTGCTATTGCCTTCATTCTTATTAAGCAAACATTTTAAAAGGCTAATTTTTTAAAGAACCCAATTCACCCCCCCCTCTTGGGTTGTCATCTGGGCCAACAATTGGTATCAGAGCTAGTGCTCATTAGATTTTGATCACACGATCAAGAGCTAAAGTTCCAAATGGCAACACAAGTTGGATCATTTGCTGAAGGTCATTCTACGAATAGACCTCCACTGTTTAATGGTTCAAATTATTCATATTGGAAAGCTAGAATGAGGATATTCATTCAAGCTTCTGATTATGAGCTATGGGGTGTTATAATCAATGGACCTAGTAACCCACACATGTTATGATGGCACTATTGTTCCTAAGCCCGAAAGGGACTGGAATGATAATGATAGGAAAATGGCACAGCTTAACGCTAAAGCCATGAATGTTTATATTGCTCCTTAGATGCTAATGAATTTAATAGAATCTCCACATGTAATTCCGCAAAGGAGATTTGGGATAGATTAGAGGTTACCCATGAGGGTACCAATCAAGTAAAAGAATCTAAAATTAATATTCTTGTTCATAAATATGAATTATTTAGCATGGAACAATCTGAAACCATTGCATGCATGTACACTAGATTTACAGATATTGTAAATGGTTTGAAAAGTCTTGGTAAGACATATACTAACTCTGAACTTGTTCGAAAAATTCTTAGGTCATTACCAAGATCATGGGAAGCAAAAATGACAGCAATCCAAGAAGCTAAGGACCTCAACACTTTACCCTTAGAGGAGCTTCTAGGATGAGCTGACTATATGTAGAGGAGGACACATTGCCCTCAAAGCTGCAGCTGATAGAGGCAGCAAAGTAAGTAAGAAGGAAAGGACAAAGAAAAAGAGAAAGACCCCTTGACTTGCTATGAGTGTAATAAACCGGGGCACTTTAGGAATGAATGTCCAAAATTGAAGAAAGCCTACAAAAAGAAAAAGAAGGCTTATGTGGCGACATGGAGTGACAGCGAGGAATCTTCTTCCGAAGAAGAAGAAAAAAGGAAGTCGCAAACGTATGTTTATGGCGGACGACAACGATGAGGTAAGTTCCGACAACCCTTGCGATGAATTTGCTTTTGATGAACTTTTTGATGCTTTTAATGAACTTGTTGGGGATTTCAAGGTTTTGAAAAAGAAATACAAGATTTTGAAAAATGAAAACTTAACTTTCATTCAAGAAAAGGAAAATCTTAATAATGAAGTTAAGAAACTTAAATCTGAAAATAAAATTTTAATAAAAGAAAAAGAATCAATCTCTAATGAAAATGATAAACTAAGGAAAGAGGTTGAAAAACATAAGAACATAGTTGATAAGTTTACATTAAGCTCAACTAAATTAGACATGTTATTAAATAGTCAAAAAGCAGTTTTTGACAAAGCCGGATTAGGATATAACACTTTAAGAAAACAAAAATCACTTAAAAATATTTTTGTGCGTGCTGGCCAAAGTAATTTTACATGCTTTAAATGTAATCAAAAAGGACATAAATCTTATGAATGTAAAATTCTAAAACCTAATAAAAACTTAAATGTTAAAGGAAAGAAAATATGGGTTCCGAAAGGAACAATATTTGTTGCTACTAACCATGAAGGACCCAAGAAAGCTTGGGTACCTAAACATAAAGTTTGATTCATTGCAGGAATGTCTTGTGGCCAAGAGATCAAAGAGAAAGTGGTATCTTGATAGTGGCTGCTCAAGACATATGACGGGTGACAAAGAAGAATTCATCACCCTTGAAGAAAAGAAAGGAGGAGTTGTTACATTTGGCGACAATGGCAAAGGCCAAATCTTGGGGTTTGGTAACATTCAAATAACTCCCTCCACATATATTGAGAATGTACTTTATGTTGATGGTTTAAAGCATAACTTAATTAGTATAAGTCAATTATGTGACAAAGGTTTTAAAGTATCTTTTGAATCTTCTTTATGCACTGTAGCTAATCCCATTGATAATAGCATTGTTTTTATTGGAAATAGAAATGGCAATGTATACATGATTGACTTAGACAAATTGTCTACTAATAATCATTGCTTAGTTGCTAATAATGCTAATATGAATGAGATTGGTTGGTTGTGGCATCGAAGATTAGGTCACGCAAGCACACACCTGATTTCAAAACTAATTAGAATGGATTTAGTAAAAGGTTTACCTAAATTAGATTTTGAAAATAACAAAATATGTGATGCATGTCAGTTTGGAAAACAAACAAGAAGTTCTTTCAAATCTAAAAATATTGTTTCAACTTCTAGGCCATTAGAGCTACTTCACATGGACCTTTTTGGACCAACTAGAACCACAAGTCTAGGAGGAAAGAAATATGGTCTTGTGATAGTAGATGATTACTCTAGATTCACTTGGGTAATGTTTTTAGCTCACAAAGATGAGACTTTCTCGATATTCATGAAATTCTTCAAGAAAGTAACAAATGAGAAAAACACTACCATAGTGTCTCTAAGAAGTGATCATGGAACTGAATTTGAAAATCACTTATTTGAAAGTTTTTGCAATGAAAATGGTATTAATCATAACTTTTCTGCACCTAGGACCCCACAACAAAATGGTGTAGTTGAAAGGAAAAATAGGACTCTAGAAGACATGGCCCGTACCATGCTATGTGAAAGTAAACTCCCGAAATACTTTTGGGCGGAAGCTATTAACACAGCATGTTACATCCTAAATAGAGCCTTAATAAGACCTATTTTAAAGAAAACACCTTATGAATTATGGCATGATAGAAAACCCAACATTAAATATTTTCATGCATTTGGTTGTAAATGTTTTGTTCACAATAATGGTAAAAATAATTTAGGCAAATTTGATGCTAAATCTGATGAAGGAATATTCTTAGGATACTCAACAACTAGTAAAGCATATAGAGTATTTAACAAGAAAACTTTAGTTGTTGAAGAATCCATTCATGTAGTTTTTGATGAATCTTTAGCAACTCGTTCCGAAAAATTTGATGATGAAGAAGATACAAACATAATTGAGAAAGATCTTGAAAAATTAAATATTGATGTATCTTTAGATCAAGAACAAGACGCTAAAGATAATGATTCACCTAAGGATGATGATACTAACACTAATCATAATGATGTAGATCTACCTAGGGATTGGAGATATGCTTATAGTCACCCTAAGGAATTGATTATAGGTGATCCATCTCAAGGAATAAGAACTAGATCATCTATGAGAAATATTAGTAATCATCTTGCATTTGTATCACAAATTGAACCTAAAACTATTGAAGAAGCTGAAAAAGATAATAATTGGATGTTAGCAATGCAAGAAGAATTAAATCAATTCACTAGAAATAATGTATGGACTTAGTTGAAAGACCTAAAAATCATTCTGTTATAGGATCAAAATGGATATTTAGAAATAAACTAGATGAAAATGGCATAGTAATTAGAAACAAAGCTAGATTAGTTGCAAAAGGATATAATCAAGAAGAAGGTATTGATTTTGATGAAACCTTTGCACCAGTAGCTAGATTAGAAGCCATTAGACTATTACTTGCATTTGCATGTCATATGAATTTTAACTTATTTCAAATGGATGTAAAAAGTGCTTTTCTAAATGGATTTATAAATGAAGAAGTATATGTAGAACAACCACCAGGTTTTGAAGATCATGAATTTTCAAATCACGTTTTTAAATTGCACAAAGCATTATATGGTTTGAAACAAGCACCTAGAGCTTGGTATGATAGATTAAGTAAATTTTAATTGAAAATGATTTTATAAGAGGAAATGTTGATAAAACATTGTTTTTGAAAAGAAAAGGTAAAGATTTATTAGTAGTTCAAATATATGTTGATGATATCATTTTTGGTGCTACTAACAATCTTCTATGTCAAGAGTTTGCTAAGTTGATGCAGGGAGAATTTGAAATGAGCATGATGGGAGAACTCAACTTCTTCCTTGGACTCCAAATCAAACAAAGCAAAGAGGGAATCTTTATCAACCAAACAAAGTACACAAGAGAAATTCTAAAGAAGTTTGGTATGGAATCAATCAAACCCCTCGGAACACCAATGAGTCCTTCATGCAAGCTGGACAAAGATGAAGAAGGTAAGAAGGTTGATCAAAAATATTATCGAGGTATAATCGGATCCCTACTTTACTTAACTGC
>UESW01002144.1:146070-166354 GCA_900491605.1 Calamus simplicifolius | reverse complement strand
GCCGATCGGGATCAGGGCTTGGTTCGATTGCAACCGTTGGATTGTCGACGATCGGACCGATCGCCGCGGTCTGAGATCGGTCGTGGCTTATCGGGATCAGGGCTTGGAACGATCGCAACCGTCAGATCGTCGGCGATCGGACCTATCGCCGCGGTCCGAGATCGGTCATGGCCGATCGGGATAAGGGCTTGGATCAATCGCAACCGTCGGATCGATAGCGATCAGGCCGATCACCGCGGTCCGAGATCGATCGTAGCCGATCGAGATCAGGGCTTGGATCGATCGCAACCGTCGGATCGATGGTGATCAGGCCAATCACCGCGGTCCGAGATCGATCGTGGCCGATTGGGATTAGGGCTTGGATCGATCGCAACCGTTCGATCGTCGGCGATCGGATCGATCGCCATGGTCCGATATCGGTTGTGGCTGATCAGGATCAGGGCTTGGACGATCGCTGCAGTCCAAGATCGGTCGTGGCCGATCAGGATCACGCTTGGATCGAACGCAACTGTCGTATCATCGGCGATCGGACCGACCGCCGCGGTCCGAGATCGGTCGTGGCCGATCGGGTTAGGGCTTGGATTGATCGCAACCATCGGATCATAGATGATCGGACCGATCGCCGTGGTCCGAGATCGGCCGTGGCCAATCGGGATCAGGGCTTCGATCGATCGCAACCATCGGATCGTCGGTGATCGGACTAATAGCTGCGTCCAAGATCGGTCGTGGCCGATCGGGATCAGGGCTTGGATCGATCACAACTGTCAAATCGTCGGCGATCGAATCGATCCCTACGATCCGAGATCGGTCGTGGTCGATCGGGATCAAGGCTTGGATCGATCGCAACCATCAGATCATCGGCGATCGGATCGATCGCCGCGGTTCGAGATCGGTCATGGCCAATCGGGATCAGGGCTTAGATCGATCGCAACCGTCGGTCATCGGCAATCAGACCGATCGCCACTGTCCGAGATCGATCGTGGCCGATCGGGATCAGGGCTTGGATCGATTGCAACCGTCGGATCGTCGGCGTTCGGACCAATCGCCGCGGTCCAAGATCGGTCGTGGCCGATCGGAATCAGGGCTTAGATCGATCGCAACCATCGGATTGTCGACGATCGGACCGATCGCAGCTGTCCGAGATCGGTCGTCGCCGATCGGGATCAGGGCTTGGATCGATCACAACCGTCGGATCGTCGGCGATCAGACCGATTGCCACTGTCTGGGATCGGTCATGGCCGATCGAGATCAGGGCTTGGATCGATCGCAACCTTCGGATCATCAGTGATCGGGCCGATCGGCGTTGTCCGAGGTCGGTCGTCATCGATCAAGATTAGGGCTTGGATCGATCGCAACTGTCGGATCATTATCGATCGGACCGATCGCCACGTTCCGAGATCGGTCGTGGCCGATCGGGATTAAGGCTTGGATCGATCGCAACCGTCGGATCATTGGCGATCAGACCGATTACCGCGGTCCAAGATCGGTCATGGCCGATCAGGATCTGGGCTTAGATCGATCGCAACCATCGGATCATCGATGATCAGGCCGATCGCCGTGGCTCAAGGTCTGTCATGGTCGATCAGGATTAGGGCTTGGATCAATCGCAATCGTCAGATCGTCGACAATCGGACCGATCACCGCGGTCCGAGATCGGTCGTGGCCGATCGGGATCAGGGCTTGGATCGATCGCAGCCGTCGGATCGTCGGCGATCAGACCGATCGCCGCGTTCCAAGATCGGTTGTGGCCGATCGGGATCAGGGCTTGGATTGATCACAACCGTCGGATCGTCAGCGATCGGACTGATTGCCGCGGTCTGAAATCAGTCGTGGCTGATCGGGATCAGGGCTTGGATCGATCGCAACTGTCAGATGGTCAGCGATTGGACCGATCAGGATCAGGGCTTGGATCGAGCGCAACCGTCGGTTCGTCGGTGCTCGGACCGATCGCCGTGGTCTGAGATCGATCATAGCCGATCGGGATCAGGGTTTGGATCGATTGCAACCGTCAGATCATAGGCGATCAACCAATCGCCGTGGTCCGAGGTCGATCGTGGCCGATCGGGATTAGGGCTTGAATCGTTCGCAACCGTCGGATCGTCGGCGATCTGACCAATCGACGCGGTCCGAGGTCGGTCGTGGCTGATCGGGATTAGGCCTTGGATCGATCGCAACCGTTGGATCATCGGCGATCGGACCGATCACCGCGGTCCGAGATCGTCCGTGGCCGATCGGGATCTGGGCTTCGATCGATCGCAACCGTCAGATCGTCGGTGATCAGACCGATCGCCGTGGTCCGAGATCGATCGTGGCCAATCGGGATCAGGGCTTGGATCGATCGCAACCATCGGATCGTCGGCGATCAGACCGATCGCCGCGGTCCGAGATCGGTCGTGAACGATCGAGATCAGGGCTTGGATCGATCGCAACCGTCAGATCGTCGGTGATCGGATCGATCGCCGCGGTCCGAGATCGGTCGTGTCTGATCGGGATGAGTGCTTGGATTGGTCGCAACCATCGGATAGTCGGCGATCGGACCGATCGCCGCGGTCCGAGATCGGTCATGCCCGATCGGTATAAGGGCTTGGATCGATCGCAACCGTCAGATCATCGGTGATCGGGCCGATCGCCGTGGTCCGAGGTCGGTCGTGGTCAATCAGGATCAAGGCTTGGATCGATCGCAACCATCGGATCGTCGAGATCGGACCGATCATAGGGGTCCAAGATCGGTCGTGGCCGATCGAGATTAGGGCTTGGATCGATCGCAACCATCGGATCATAGGCGATCGGACCGATCGCCGCGGTCCGAGATCGGTCGTGGTAGATCGGGATCAGGGCTTGGATCGATCGCAACCGTCAGATCGTCGGCGATCGGACCGATCACCACGGTCCGAGATCGGTTGTGGCTGATCGGATCAGGGATTGGATCGATCGCAACCATCAGATCATCGGCGATCGGATCGATCGCCGTGGTTCGAGATTGGTCGTGGCCGATCGGGATCAGGGCTTGATCGATTACAACCATCGGATCGTCGGCGATCGGACCGATCGCAGTGGTCGGAGATCGATCGTGGCCGATCGGGATCAGGGCTTTGATCGATCGCAACCGTTGGTCGTCGGCGATCGATCGATCGCCGCGGTCTAAGATCGGTCGTGGCCAATCGGGATCAGGGCTTGAATAGATCGCAACCATCGGATCATCGGTGATCGGACCTATCGCAGTGGTCCGAGATCGGTCGTGGCCAATCGGGATCAGGGCTTAGATCGATCGCAACCGTCGGTCGTCGGCGATCGGATCGATCGCCACAGTCCGAGATCGGTCATGGCCGATCGGGATCAGGGCTTGGATCGATCGCAACCGTCGGATCATCGGCGATCGGACCGATCGCCATGGTCCGTGATCGGTCATGGCTTATCGGGATTAGGGCTTGGATCGATCGCAACCATCGGATCATTAGCGAGCCGATCAATCGCCGCGGTCCGAGATCCATCATGGCTGATCAGGATCAAGGCTTGGATCGATCACAACCGTCGTATCGTCGGCGATCGGATCGATCGCCGCGGTTCGAGATCGGTCGTGTCCGATCGGGATGAGGGCTTGGATCGATCGCAACCATCGGAGCGTCGGCGATCGGACCGATCGCAGCGGTCCGAGATCGGTCGTGGCCGATCGGGATCAGGGCTTGGATCTATCGCAACCGTCGGATCATCGACGATCGGACCAATCGCAGCTGTCCGAGATCGGTCGTGGCCGATCGAGATCAGGGCTTGGATCGATCATAACCATCGGATCGTCAGCGATCGGACCGATCGCCGCGGTTCAAGATCGGTCGTGGCCAATCGGGATAAGGGCTTGGATCGATCGCAACCATCGGATCGACGACGATTGGATCGATCACCGCGGTCCGAGATCGGTCGTGGCCGATCGGGATCAGGGCTTGGATCGATCGCAGCCGTTGGATCATCTACGATCGGATCGATCGCCGTGGTCCGAGATCGGTCGTGGCCGATCGGGATCAGGGCTTGGATCGATCGCAACCGTCGGATCGTCGGCGATCGAACTGATCGCTGCGGTTGAGATCGGTCATGGCAGATCGGGATCAGTGCTTGGATCGATCGCAACCATCGGATCATCAGCGATCGGATCGATCGCCGCGGTTCGAGGTCGGTCATGGCCGATCGGGATCAGGGCTTGGATCGATCGCAACCGTCAGATCATCTGCAATCCGACCAATCGCCGCAGTTTGAGATCCGTCGTGGTCGATCGGGATCATGGCTTGCATCGATCGCAACCATCGGATCGTCGACGATCGGACTGATCGCCGCGGTCCGAGGTCGGTTGTGGCCGATCAAGATCAGGGTTTGGATCAATCACAACCGTTGGATCATTGGCAATCGTACCGATCGCCGCGGTCCGAGATCGGTCGTGGCCGATCGGGATCAGGGCTTGGATCGATAACCATCGGATCATCGACGATCGGATCGATCACCGCGGTCCGAGATCGGTCGTGGCCGATTGGGATCAGGGCTTGGATCGATCGCAACGTCGGATCGTCGGCGATCGAATCGATCGCGCGGTCCGAGATCGGGATCAGGGCTTGGATCGATCGCAACCGTCGGATCGTCGGCGATCAGACCGATCGCCACGGTCCGAGATCGGTCATGGTCGATCGGGACCAGGGCTTGGATCGATCGCAACCATCGAATCGTCGGTGATCAAACTGATCGTCGCGGTCCAAGATCGGTCGTGGCCGATCATGAACAAGGCTTGGATCGATCGCAACCGTCAGATCATCGGTGATCGGACCGATCGCCATGGTTCAAGATCGGTCGTGACCGATCGAGATGAGGACTTGGATCGATCGCAACCGTCGGATCATCGGTGATCGAACCGATCGCCGCGGTCCGAGATCGGTCGTGGCCGATCAGGATAAGGGCTGGAATCGATCGCAACCGTCGGATCATCCCGTCGGATCGTCGATGATCGAACCGATCGCCGTGGTCCAAGATCGGTCGTGGCCGATCGGGATCAGGGCTTGGATCGATCACAACCGTTGGATCATCCGCGATCGGACCGATCGCCACGTTCCGAGATCGGTCGTGGCTGATCGGGATCAAGGCTTGGATCGATCACAACCGTCGGATAGTCAGCGATCAAACCGATCGCGACGTTCCGAGATCGGTCGTGGCCTATCGGTATCAGGGCTTGGATCGATCACAACCGTCGGATCGTCGGCGATCGGATCGATAGCCACAGTCCGAGATCGGTCGTGGCCGATCAGGATCAGGGCTTGGATCGATCGCAACCATCGAATGGTTGGCGATCGGACTGATCGCCGCAGTCTGAGATCGATCATGGCCGATCGGGATCAGGGCTTGGATCGATCACAACCGTCGGATCATCGGTGATCGGACCGATTGCCGCGGTCCGAGATTGGTCATGGCCGATCGAGATCAGGGCTTGGATCGATCGCAACCATCGGATCATCGGTAATCGGACCGATCGTAGCGGTCCGAGATCGGTCGTGGCCGATCGGGATCAGGGCATGGATCGATCGCAGCCGTCCGATCGTCGGCGATCGAATCGATCGCTGCGGTCCAAGATCGGTCATGGTCGATCGGGATCAGGGCTTGGATCGATCGCAACCATCAGATCGTCGGCGATCAGACCGATCGCCGCGGTCCAAGATCGGTCATGGCCGATCGGGATCAGAGCTTAGATCGATCGCAACCGTCGGTCATCGACGATCGGACCGATCGCCGCTATCCGAGATCGATCGTGGCCGATCAGGATCATGACTTGGATCGATCGCAACCATCGGATCGTCGGCGATCGGACCGATCGCCGCGGTCCAAGATTGATCGTGGCTGATCGAGATCAGGGCTTAGATCAATCGCAACCGTTGGATCATTGGCGATCGGACCGATCGCAGCTGTCTAAGATCGGTCGTGGCCGATCGGGATCAGGGCTTGGATCGATCGCAACCGTTGGATCGTCGGCGATCGGACCGATTGCCGTGGTCCGGGATCAGTCGTGGCCGATCGGGATCAGGGCTTGGATCGATCGCAACCATCGGATCGTCGGTGATTGGCCGATTGCCGTGGTCCGAGGTCGGTTGTGGTCGATCAGGATTAGGGCTTGGATCGATTGCAACCATCGGATCGTCGACGATCGGACCGATCGCTGCGTTCCGAGATCGATCGTGGCCGATCGGAATCAGGGCTTGGATTGATCGCAACTGTCGGATCATCGGCGATCGGACCGATTGCCGCGGTCCAAGATCGGTCGTGGCCGATCGGGATCAGGGCTTGGATCGATCGCAACCGTCGGATCATCGGTGATCAGGCCGATCGCCATGGTCCAAGGTCGGTCGTGGTCGATCAGTATCAGGGCTTGGATCGATCGTAATCATTGGATCATCGACGATCGGACCGATCGCCATGGTCCGAGATCGGTCATGGCCGATCGGGATCAGGGCTTGGATCGATCGCAACCATAGGATCGTCGGCGATCAGACCGATCACCGCGTTCCGAGATCGGTTGTGGCCGATCGGGATCAGGGCTTGGATCGATCGCAACCATCGGATCGTCAGCGATCAGACTGATTGCCGCAGTCCGAAATCGTTGTGACCGATCAGGATCAGGCTTGGATCGATTGTAACCGTCAGATGGTCAGCGATCGGACCAATCAGGATCCGGGCTTGGATCGATCGCAACCGTCGATCGTCGGCGATCGGACCGATCGCCGTGGTCTGAGATCGGTTGTAGCCGATCGAGATCAGGGCTTGGATCGATTGCAACCGTTGGATCGTTGGCGATCGGACCAATCGCCGTGGTCGAGGTCGGTCGTGGCCGATCGGGATCAGGGCTTGAATCGTTCGCAACCGTTGGATCGTCAGCGATCCGACCAATCGCTGCGGTCTGAGATCGGTCGTGGCTGATCGGGATTAGGGCTTGGATCGATCGCAACCGTCGGATCATCGTGATTGGACCGATCGCCGTGGTCCGAGATCATCCGTGGCCAATCGGGATTAGGGCTTCGATCGATCACAACCGTCAGATCGTCGACGATCGGACCGATCGCCGCGGTCCAAGATCGGTCGTGGCCGATCGGGATCAGGGCTTGGATCGATCGCAACCATCGGATCGTCGGCGATCGGACCGATCGCCGCGGTCCGAGATCGGTCGTGGCCGATCGAGATCAGGGCTTGGATCGATCGCGAACGTTAGATCTTCGACGATCGGATCGATCACCACGGTCCGAGATCGGTCGTGTCTGATCAGGATCAGTGCTTGGATTGGTCGCAACCATCGGATCGTCTGCGATCGGACCGATCGCCGCGGTCCGAGATCGGTGGTGCCCGATCGGGATCAGGGCTTGGATCGATCGCAACCGTCTGTCGTCATCGATTAGACCGATCGCCGTGGTCCGAGATCGATCGTGGCCGATCGGTATAAGGGCTTGGATCGATCGCAACCGTCGGATCGTCGATGATCGGGCCGATTGCTGTGGTCCAAGGTCGGTCGTGCGATCAGGATCAAGGCTTGGATCGATCGGAACCGTCGGATCGTCGGAGATCGGACCGATCACCGGGGTCCGAGATCGGTCGTGGCCGATCGGGATTAGGGCTTGGATCGATCGCAACCGTCGGATCATAGGCGATCGGACCGATTGCCGCAGTCCGAGATCGGTCGTGGCCGATTGGGATCAGGGCTTGGATCGATCGCAACCGTCAGATCATCGGCGATCGGACCGATCGCCGCGGTCCGAGATCGGTTGTGGCTGATCGGGATCAGGGCTTGGATCGATCACAACCATCAGATCATCGGCGATCGGATCGATCGCCGCGGTTCGAAATCGGTCGTGGCCGATCGGGATCAGGGCTTGGATCGATTACAACCATCGGATCGTTGGCGATCGGACCAATCGCAGCGGTCGAAGATCGGTCGTGGCCGATCGGGATCAGGGCTTGGATAGATCGCAACCGTCGGATCATCGATGATTGGACCTATCGCAGCGGTCCGAGATCGGTCGTGGCCGATCGGGATCAGGGCTTGGATCGATCGCAACAGTCGGTCATCGGTGATCGGATCGATCTCCGCGGTTTGAGATCGGTCATGGCCGATCGGGATCAGGTCTTGGATCGATTGCAACCATCAGATCATCGGCGATCGGACCGATCGCCGCGGTCCGTGATCGGTCGTGGCTGATCGGGATCAGGGCTTGGATCGATCGCAATCGTCGGATTGTTGGCGATCCAACCAATCGCCGCGGTCCGAGATCCGTTGTGGCCGATCGGGATCAGGGCTTGGATCGATCGCAGCCGTCGTATCGTCGGCGATCGGACCGATCGCCGCGGTTCGAGATCGGTCATGGCCGATCGGGATGAGGGCTTGGATCGATCGCAACCGTCGGATCATCGATGATCGGACCAATCGCCGCAGTCCGAGAACGGTCGTGGCCGATCGGATCAGGGCTTGGATCGATCACAACCGTCGGATCATCAGCGATCGGATCGATCGCCGCTGTTCAAGATCGATCATGGCCGATCGGGATAAGGACTGGGATCGATCGCAACCGTCGATTCGTCGGCGATCGGACCGATTGCCGTGGTCTAAGATATGTCATGGCCGATTAAGAACAGGGCTTGGATCAATCGCAACCGTCGGATCGTCGGTGATCGAACCGATCGCTGCGGTCCGAGATCGGTCGTGGCTGATCGTGATCAGGGCTTGGATCGATCGCAACCATCGGATCGTCGATGATCGGACCGATTGCCGTGGTTCGAGATCGGTCGTGACCGATCGAGATGAGGACTTGGATCGATCGCAACCGTCGGATCGTCGGTGATCGAACCGATCGCCGCGGTCCGAGATCGGTCATGGCCGATCGGGATCAGGGCTTGGATCGATCGCAACGTCGGTTCATCGGCGATCGGACCGATCGCCGCGGTCTGAGATCGGTCGTGGCCGATCGGGATCAGGGCTTGGATTGATCGGCTACGGTCGGGTCATCGGTGATCCGATCGATCGCCGCGGTCCAAGATCCGTCGTGATCGATTGGACCAATCGCCACGGTCCGAGATCGGTCATGGCCGATCAGGATCAGGGCTTGGATCGATCGCAACCGTCGGATCATCGGCGATCGGACCGATTGCCGCGGTCCGAGATCGATAGTGGCCGATCGAGATCACGGCTTGGACCGATCGAAACCGTTGGACGTCGGCGATTGGACCGATCATCGCGGTCCGAGATCGATCGTGGCCGATCAGGATCAGGGCTTGGATCGATCGCAACCGTCGGATCATCGGCGATCGGACCGATTTCAGCGGTCCGAGATCGGTCGTGGCCGATCGGGATCAGGGCTTGGATCAATCGCAACCGTTGGATCGTCGGCGATCCGACCGATCGCCGCAGTCTAAGATCCATCATGGACGATCAGGATTAGGGCTTGGATCGATCGCAACCATCGAATCGTCGGAGATCGGACCGATCGCCGCGGTTCGAGATTGATCGTGGCCGATCGGGATGAGGGCTTGGATCGATCGAAACCGTTGGACATCGGCGATTGGACCGATCATCGCGGTCCAAGATCGGTCATGGCCGATCAGGATCAGGGCTTGGATCGATCGCAACCGTCGTATCGTCGGCGATCGGATCGATCGCCGCGGTTCGAGATCGGTCATGGTCGATCGGGATTAGGGCTTGGATCGATCGCAACCATCGGATCGTCAGCGATCGGGCCGATCGCAGCGGTCCGAGATCGGTCATGGCCGATCGGGATCAGGGCTTGGATCTATCGCAACCGTCGGATCATCGACGATCGGATCAATCGCCGCGGTCCGAGATCGGTCGTGGCCGATCGGGATCAGGGCTTGGATCGATCACAACCATCGGATCGTCAGCGATCGGACCGATCGCCGCGGTTCAAGATCCATCGTGGCCGATCGAGATCATGGCTTGCATCGATCGCAACCATCGGATCGTCGGCGATCGGACCGATCGCCGCTGTCCGAGGTAGGTTGTGGCTGATCGAGATCAGGGTTTGGATCAATCACAACCGTCGGATCATTGGCAATCGTACCGATCGCCGCGGTCCGAGATCGGTCGTGGCCGATCGGGATCAGGGCTTGGATCGATCGCAACCGTCGGATCATCGACGATCGGACCGATCACCGCGGTCCGAGATCGGTCGTGGCCGATTGGGATCAAGGCTTGGATCGATCGCAACCGTCGGATCGTCGGCGATCGAATCGATCGCCGCGGTCCAAGATCGGGATCAGGGCTTGGATCGATCGCAACCATCGGATCGTCGGCGATCGGACCGATCGCCACGGTCCAAGATCGGTCGTGGCCGATCGGGACCAGGGCTTGGATCGATCGCAACCGTCGAATTGTCGGTGATCGAACCGATCGCCACGGTTCGAGATCGATCGTGGCCGATCATGATCAAGGCTTGGAACGATCGCAACCGTCGGATCATCGGTGATCGGACCGATCGTCGTGGTCAAGATCGGTCGTGACCAATCGAGATGAGGACTTGGATCGATCGCAACCGTCGGATCATCGGTGATCGAACCGATCGCCGCGGTCCGAGATCGGTCGTGGTCGATTGGGATAAGGGCTGGGATCGATCGCAACCGTCGATTCGTCGGCGATCGGACCGATCGCCACGGTCAGAGATCGGTCGTGGCCGATCAGAAATAGGTCTTGGATCGATCGCAACAGTCGGATCGTCGGTGATCGAACCGATCGCTGCGGTCCGAGATTGGTCATGGTCAATCGTGATCAGGGCTTGGATTGATCGCAACCATCGGATCATCGGTGATTGGATCGATCGCCACGGTTCAAGATCGGTCGTGACCGATCGAGATGAGGACTTGGATCGATCGCAACCGTCGGATTGTCGGTGATCGAACCGATCACGGCGGTCAAAGATCAGTCATGGCCGATCGGATCAGGGCTTGGATCGATCGCAACTGTCGGTTCATCAACGATCGGACCGATCACCGCGGTCTGAGATCGGTCATGGCCGATCGGGATCAGGGCTTGGATCGATCGGCTACGGTCGGGTCAGCGATCAGATCCGATCGCCGCGGTCCAGATCGGTCATGGCCGATCGGGATCAGGGCTTGGATCGATCGCAACCATCGGATCATCGGTGATCGGACCGATCGCCGCGGTCCGAGATCGGCATGGCCGATCGGGATCAGGGCTTGGATCGATCCAACGTCGGATCGTTGGCGATCGACCAATCGCCACGGTCCGAGATCGTCGTGGCCGATCGGGATCAGGGCTTGATCGATCGCAACCGTCGGATCGTCGGTGATCGAACCGATCGCTGGTTCGAGATCGGTCATGGCCGATCGGGATGAGGGCTTGGATCGATTGCAACCATCGTATCATCGGTGATCGAACCGATCGCCATGGTACGAGATCGGTCATGGCCGATCGGGATCAGGGCTTGGATCGATCACAACCATCAGGATCGTTGGCGATCGGACCGATCGCCGCGTCCGAGATCGGTCGTGGCCGATCGGATCAGGGCTTGGATCGATCGCAACAATCGGATCGTCGGCGATCGACCGATTGCCACGGTCCGAGATCGGTCGTGGCTGATCGGGATCAGGGCTTGGATCGATCGCAACCATCGGATGGTCGGCGATCAGATCGATCGCCGTGGTTCGAGATCGGTCGTGGCCGATCGGGATCAGGGCTTGGATCGATCGCAACCATCAGATCGTCGGTGATCGAACCGATTGCTGCGTTCTAAGATCAGTCGTGGCCGATCGGGATCAGGGCTTGGATCGATCGCAATCGTTAGTCGTCGGCGATTGGATCGATTGCCGCGGTCAAGATCAGTCGTGGCCGATTGGGACCAGGGCTTGGATCTATCGCAACCGTCGGATCGTCGGTGATCGGACCGATCGCAGCGGTCCGAGATCGGTCGTGGCCGGTCGGGATCAGGGCTTGGATCGATCGCAGCCATCGGATCGTCGGTGATTCGACCGATCGCCGCAGTAAGAGATCGTCATGGCGATCGGGATCAGGGCTTGGATCGATCGCAACCGTCGGATCGTCGTCGATCGGACCGATCGCCGTGGTTTGAGATCGGTCATGGTCGATCGGGATGAGGGCTTGGATCGATCGCAACCATCGGATCGTCGGCGATGGAACCGATCGCCGCGGTCCGAGATCGGTCGTAGCCGATCGGGATCAGGGCTTGGATCGATCGCAATCGTCGGATCGTCGGTGATCGGACCGATCGCCGTGTTCTGAGATCGATCGAGGCCGATCGGGATCAGGGCTTGGATCGATCGCAACCGTCGAATTGTCGGCGATCGGACCGATCGCCGCGGTCCAAGATCGGTCATGACCGATCGGGATCAGGGCTTGGATCGATCGCAACCGTAAGATCATCGGCGATCGGATCGATCGCCGCGATCTGAGATCGGTCGTGGTCGATCGGGATCGGGGCTTGGATCGATCGCAACCGTCGGATCATCGGTGATCGAACCGATCGCCGTGGTCCGAGATCGATCGTGGCCGATCGGGATAAGGGATTGGATCGATCGCAACCGTCGGATCATTGGCGATCGGACCGATCGCCGGGGTCCGAGATCGGTCATGGCCGATCGGGATCAGGGCTTGGATCGATCGCAACCATCGGATCGTCGGCGATCGGACCGATCGACATGGTCCGAGGTCGGTCATGGCCGATCGGGATCAGGGCTTGGATCGATCGCAACCGTCGGATGGTCGGCGATCGAATGATCGCCGCGGTCCGAGATCGGTCGTGGCCGATCGGGATCAGGCTTGGATCGATCGCAACATCGATCGTCGGCGATCGACCGATCGCGGCTGACCGAGATCGGTCGATCGGGATCAGGGCTTGATCAATCGCAACCATCAGATCGTCAGCGATCGAACCGATCGCCGCGGTCCAAGATCGGTCATGGTCGATCGGGATCAGGGCTTGTATCGATCGCAACCATCAGATCATCGGCGATCGGACCGATCGCAATGGTTCGAGATCGGTCGTGGCCAGTCGGGATAAGGGCTTGGATCGATCGAAACTGTCGGATCATCGGCGATCGACCGATCGCCGCGGTAAGAGATCCATCGTGGCCGATCAGGATCAGGGCTTGGATCTATCGCAATCGTCGGATCGTTGGCGATCGGACCAATCGCCGTGGTTCGAGATCGGTCGTGCCCGATCGGGATAAGGGCTTGGATCGATTGCAACCGTCGGATCGTCAGCGATCGAATCGATTGCCGTGTTCCGAGATCGATCGTGGCCGATCGGATCAAGGCTTGGATCGATCGCAACCATCGGATCGTCGGCGATCGGACCGATCGCCACGGTCTGAGATCGGTTGTGGCCGATCGGGATCAGGGCTTGGATCGATCGCAACCGTCAGATCGTCGGTGATCGGACCGATTGCCGCAGTCCAAGATCGGTCATGGCCGATCGGGATCAAGGCTTGTTCCGTCGTATCGTCGGCCATCGGACCGACTGCCGGGGTCCGAGATCGTCGTGGCCGATCGGGATTAGGGCTTGGATCGATCGCAACCGTTGGATCCTCGGTGATCGAATCGATTGCCGCGGTCCGAGATCGGCCGTGGCCAATCAGTATCAGGGCTTGATCGATCGCAACCATCGGATCGTTGGCGATCGGACCGATCGCCGTGGTCCGAGATTGGTCGTGGTCTATCGGGATCAGGCTTAGATCGATCACAACCGTCGGATCATCGGCAATCGAACCGATCGCAGCGGTCTGAGATCGGTCGTGGCCGATCGGGATCAGGGCTTGGATCGATCGAAACCGTCAGATCGTCGGCGATACGACCGATCGCCGTGGTCCGAGATCCATCGTGGCCGATCGAGATCAGGGCTTGGATCGATCGCAACCGTCGGATCGTTGTCGATCGGACCGATCGCCGTGGTTCGAGATCGGTCATGCCCGATCGGGATAAGGGCTTGGATCGATCGCAACCGTCGGATCGTCAGCGATCGAACCGATCGCCGTGTTCCGAGATCAATCGTGGCCGATCGGGATCAAGGCTTGGATCGATCGCAACCGTCGGATCGTCGGCGATCGAACCGATCGCCATGTTCCGAGATCGATCGTGGTCGATCGGGATTAAGGCTTGGATCGATCGCAACCGTCGGATCGTCGGCGATCGAACCGATCGCCGCGTTCCAAGATCAGTCGTGGCCGATCAGGATTAGGGCTTGGATCGATCACAACCATTAGATCGTCGGCGATCGGACCGATCGCCGCAGTCCAAGATCGGTCATGGCCGATCGGGATCAGGGCTTGTTTCGTCGTATCGTCGGCCATCGGACCGATTGCCGGGGTCCGAGATCAGTCGTGGCCGATCGGGATTAGGGCTTGGATCGATCGCAACCGTCGGATCCTCGGCGATCGAACGATCGCCGCGGTCCTAGATCGGCCCTGGCCAATCGGTATCAAGGCTTTGATCGATCGCAACCATCAGATCGTCGGTGATCGGACCGATCGCTGCGGTCCGAGATCGGTCGTGGCCGATCAGGATCAGGGCTTGGATCAATCGCAACCATCGGATCATCGGCGATCAGACCGATCGCCGCGGTCCGAGATCGGTCATGGCCGATTGGGATCAAGGTTTGGATCGATCCCAACCATCGGATCGTCGGCGATCGGATTGATCGCTGCGGTTCGAGATCGGTCGTGGCCGATCGGGATCAGGGCTTGGATCGATCGCAACCATCGGATCATCGGCGATCGGACCGATTGCCGCAGTCAAAGATCGGTCGTGGCCAATCGGGATCAGGGCTTAGATCGATTGCAACCGTCGGTCGTCAGCGATCTGACCGATCGTCGCTGTCTGAGATTGGTCGTGGCTGATTGGGATCAGGCTTGGATCGATCGCAACTGTCGGATCGTCGGCGATTGGACCGATCGCCGCGGTCCAAGATCGGTCATGGCCGATCGGGATCAGGGCTTAGATCGATCGCAAGCGTCAGATCATTGGCGATCGGACCGATCGCGGCTGACCGAGATCGGTCATGGCCGATCGGGATCAGGGCTTGGATCAATCGCAACCATCGAATCGTCAGCGATCGAATCGATCGCCGTGGTCCGAGATCGGTCGTGGCCGATCGGGATCAGGGCTTGGATCAATCGCAACCATCAGATCATCGGCGATCGGATCGATCGCCGCGGTTCGAGATCGGTCCTGGCCGATCAGGATAAGGGCTTGGATCGATCGCAACCGTCGGATCGACGGCGATCAGACCAATCACCGCGGTCCGAGATCGATCGTGGCTGATCGGGATCAGGGCTTGGATCGATCGCAACCATCGATCGTCGGCGATCGGATCGATCACCGCTGTCCGAGATCGGTCGTGGCCAATCAGGATCAGGGCTTGGATCGATCGCAACCGTCGGATCGTCGGCGATCGGACCGATCGCTGCAGTCCGAGATCGGTCGTGGCCGATCGGGATCAGGGCTTGGATCGATCACAACCATCGGATCATCGATGATCGGACCAATCACCGCGGTCCGAGATCGATCATGGCTGATCGAGATTAGGGCTTGGATCGATCACAACCATCGGATCGTCGGCGATCGGACCGATCACCGCGGTTCGAGATCGATCATGGCCGATCGGGATAAGGGCTTGGATCGATCGCAACCGTCGGATTGATGACGATCGGACCGATCACCGCGGTTCGAGATCGATCGTGGCCGATCGGGATCAGGGCTTGGATCGATCGCAACCATCGGATCGTTGGCGATTGGATCGATTATCGCGGTCCGAGATCGGTCATGGCCGATCGGGATTAGGGCTTGGATCGATCGCAACCATCGGATCGTCGGCGATCGAACCGATCGCTGCGGTTTGAGATCGGTCATGGCCGATCGGATCAGGGCTTGGATTGATTGCAACTGTCGGATCGTCAGCGATCGAATCGATCGCCGCAATCCGAGGTCGGTCATGGCCGATCGGGATCAGGGCTTGGATCGATCGCAACCGTCGGATGATCGGCAATCTGACAATTGCTGCGGTTCGAGATCCATCATGGCCGATCGAGATCAGGGCTTGCATCGATCGCAACCATCGGATCATCGGCGATCGGACCGATTGCCGCTGTCCGAGGTTGGTCGTGGCCGATTAGGATCAGGGCATGGATCAATCGCAATCGTCGGATCATTGGCAATCGTACCGATCGCCGCGGTCCGAGATCGGTCGTGGCCGATCAGGATCAGGGCTTGGATCGATCGCAACTGTCGGATCGTCGGCGATCGGACCGATCGCAGCCATCCGAGATCGGTCGTGGCCGATCGGGATCAAGGCTTGGATCGATCGCAACCATCGGATCGTCGGCGATCGAATCGATCACCGCAGTTCGAGATCGGGATCAGGGCTTGGATCGATCGCAACCGTTGGATCTTCGGCGATCGGACCGATCGCAGTGGTCCAAGATCGGTCATGGCCGATCGGGACCAGGGCTTGGATCGATCGCAACCGTCGGATCGTTAGTGATCGGACCGATCGCCGCAGTCCGAGATCGGTCGTGCCGATCGGATCAGGGCTTGGATCGATCGCAACCGGATCGTCGGCGATCGGACCGATCACCGTGGTCCGAAATCGGTCGTGGCCGATCGATCAGGGCTTGGATCGATCACAACCATCGGATCGTCGGCGATCGGATCGCCGTGGTCCGAGATCGGTCGTGGCCGATCGGGATCAGGATTGGATCAATCGCAACCATCGGATCGTTGGCGATCGGACCGATCGCCGTGGTCCGAGATCGGTCATGGCCGATCGGGATCAGGGCTTGGATCGATCGCAACCATCGGATTGTCGGTGATCGGACCGATCGCCACGGTCCGAGGTCGGTCGTGGCCGATCGGGATCAGGGCTTGGATCGATCGCAACCGTCGGATGGTCGGCGATCGGACCGATTGCCGCGGTCCGAGGTCGGTCGTGGCCGATCGGGTTCAGGGCTTGGATCGATCGCAATCATCGGATCATCGGTAATCTGACCAATCGCCGCGGTTCGAGATCCATCGTGGCCGATTGGGATTAGGGCTTGCATCGATCGCAACCATCGGATCGTTGGCGATCGAACCGATCGCCGCGGTCCGAGGTCGGTTGTGGCCGATCGGGATCAGGGCTTGGATCAATCGCAACCGTCGGATCGTCGGCGATCGAACCGATCGCCGCAGTTTCAGATCGATCGTGGCCGATCGGGATCAGGCTTGGATCGATCGCAACCGTCGGATCGTCAGCGATCGGATCGATCGCCACGGTCCGAGGTCGGTCGTGGCCGATCGGGATCAGGGCTTGGATCGATCGCAACCGTCGGATCATCGGCAATCGGACCGATCGCCGCGGTTGAGATCGGTCGTGGCCGATCGGGATCAGGGCTTGGATCGATCGCAACCGTCGGATCGTCGGCGATCGGACCGATCGCCGCGGTCCGAGATCGGTCGTGGCCGATCGGGATCAGGGCTTGGATCGATCCCAACCATCGGATCATCGGCAATCGGACGATCGCCGCGGTCCGAGATCGGTCATGGCCGATCGGGATTAGGGCTTGAATCGATCGCAACAGTCGGTCGTTGGTGATAGGACCGATCGCTGCGGTTCGAGATCGGTCATGGCCGATTGGGATGAGGGCTTGGATCGATCGCAACCGTCAGATCGTTGGCGATCGAACTGATCGCCGCGGTCCGAGATCCGTCGTGGCCGATTAGGATCAGGGCTTGGATCGATCGCAACGTTGGATCGTCGTAATCGGACCGATCGCCGCGTTCGAGATCGGTCGTGGCCGATCGGGATCAAGGCTTGGATCGATCGCAACCGTCGGATCGTCAGCGATCGAACCGATCGCTACGTTCCGAGATCGGTCGTGGCCGATCGTGGCCGATCAACCATTGAATGGTTGGCGATCATCGCCGGCTTCATGGCCGATCGGGATCGCAACGCAACTGTCGGATCATTGGCGATCGACGAGATCGGACCGATCGCCGGACGTCGGCAATTGGACCGATCATCACGAGATCGGTCGTGGCCGATCGGGATTAGGGCTTGGATCGATCGCAACCATTGGATCATCGGCGATCGGACCGATCGCCAGCGGTCCGAGATCGGTCATGGCCGGGATCAGGGCTTGATCGATCACAACCGGGCTTGGATCGATCCAAGATCAACCGTCGGATCGAATCGTCGGAGATCGGACCGATCGCCGGTTCAGATCGGTCGTGGCCGATCGGGATCAGGGCTTCGGATCGATCGCAATCCATCGGATCGTCAGCGATCGGACGATCGCCGCGGTCCGAGATCGGTCATGGCCGATCGGGATTAGGGCTTGGATCGATCGCAACCATCGATCGTCGGATCGATCGGATCGATCGCCGCGGTCCGAGATCGGCATGGCCGATCGGGATCAGGGCTTGGATCGATCGCAACCATCGGATCATCGGTGATCGACCGATCGCCACGGTCCGAGATCGTCGTGGCCGATCGGATCAGGGCTTGATCGATCGCAACCGTCGGATCGTCGGTGATCGAACCGATCGCTGCAGTTCAGATCGGTCGTGGCCGATCGGGATCAGGGCTTGGATCGATCGCAACCATCGGATCATCGGCGATCGAACCGATCGCCACGGTACGAGATCGGTCATGGCCGATCGGGATTAGGGCTTGGATCGATCACAACCATCGGATCGTCAGCGATCGGACCGATCGCCACGGTCCAAGATCGGTCATGGCCGATCGGGATCAGGGCTTGGATCGATCGCAACCGTCGGGTCGGCGATCAGACCGATCGCCGCGGTCCGAGATCGGTCGTGGCCGATCGGGATCAGGGCTTGGATCGATCGCAACCGTCGGATCGGCGATCGGACCGATTGCTGCGTTCCGAGATCGTCGTGGCCGATCGGGATCAGGGCTTGGATCGATCGCAATCGTTAGTCGTCGGCATTGGATCGATCACCGCGGTCCGAGATCGGTCGTGGCCGATTGGGATCAGGGCTTGGATCGATCGCAACCGTCGGATCGTCGGCGATCGGACCGATCGCAGCGGTCCGAGATCGTTGTGCCGGTCGGGATCAGGGCTTGGATCGATCGCAACCATCGGATCATCGGTGATTCGACCGATCGCCGCAGTAAAGATCCGTCGTGGCCGATCGGGATCAGGGCTTGGATCGATCGCAACAGTCGGATTGTCGTCGATCGGACCGATCGCCATGGTTCGAGATCGGTTGGCCGATCGGGATGAGGGCTTGGATCGATCGCAACCATCGGATCGTCGGCGATCGGAACCGATCGCCGCGGTCCGAGATCGGTCGTAGCCGATCGGGATCAGGGCTTGGATCGATCGCAACCGTCGGATCATCGGCGATCGGACCGATCGCCGCGTTCTGAGATCGTCGAGGCCGATCGGGATCAGGGCTTGGATCGATCGCAACCGTCGGATTGTCGGCGATCGGACCGATCGCCCGCGGTCCAAGATCGGTCATGGCCGATCGGGATCAGGGCTTGGATCGATCGCAACCGTCATCGGGCGATCGGATCGATCGCCGCGTCCAAGATCGGTCATGGCCAATCGGGATCAGGGCTTGGATCGATCGCAACCGTCGGATCATCGCCGATCGGACCGATCGCAACGGTCCGAGATCGGTCGTGGTCGATCGGGATCAGGGCTTGGATTGATCGCAACCGTCGGATCGTCGGCGATCGGACCGATCGCAACGGTCCGAGATTGGTCTTGGTTGATCTGATCATGGCTTGGATCGATCGCAACCGTCGGATCGTCATCGATCGGACCGATCGCCACGGTCCGAGATCGGTCATGGCCGATCGAGATCAGGGCTTGGATCGATCGCAACCGTCGGATCGTCGGCGATCGTATCGATCGCAACGGTCCGAGATCGGTCGTGGCTAATCGGGATCAGGGCTTGGATCGATCGCAACCATCGGATCATCGGCGATCGACCGATTACAACGGTCCAGATAGGACGTGGCCGATCAGGATCAGGGCTTGGATCGTTCGCAACCGTCGGATCGTCGGCGATCGAACCGATCGCCACGGTCCGAGATCAGTCGTGGCCGATTGGGATCAGGGCTTGGATCGATCGCAACCATTCGGATCATCGGCGATCGAACGATCTCCACGGTCCGAGATCGTGGCCGATCGAGATCAGGGCTTGGATCGATTGCAACCATCGGATCGTCGGTGATCGGACCGATCGCCATTGTCCGAGATTGGTCGAGGCCGATCGGGA
>UESW01002144.1:126344-144667 GCA_900491605.1 Calamus simplicifolius | reverse complement strand
TGGCTTACACACAGAAGACTAGATCATCGGTTCTTTTGGAATACAAGTTTATTGTTCACAGTTTTAGATGGAATTGGACACACCATCAGTAGAGCTGTAGCAAAAATTTAAGTAGGTCTGTCTTGACTACGGGGAATGGTTTATTCTAACTATTTGTGCTAGTACACTTTGTGTGTATTGAACAGGACCCAGTTGAGTTGATTATTTTATACTGACTTTATAAAATAATTTAGAACTCATGAATATTATGATTACTTATGCTCTTAATCTGAATTCTATTTCTAGACACGTGTATGTAGTGTTTATTGCTTTGATTACACATAGAGTGAGATTCTATATGAGTCAATAAACTCAGTGGGTTGGGCAATAACATTATGTATATGGTGAATATTAATAGTTGAAGGAATCCACGTCCGATTAATTTGGACTGATGATATCCCCTTGAGAAAGCTTATAAGTTTTGATCGTATCAAATCTTGCAAGTGGATTTTGAATCCGATACGTCAAATAAGTTAAGTGGATAAGTCTCAAGGATAATAACAGCCAATTAAATTATATTGTCAGTATTTAAATTTAATTGGTGGATATCTGTAATCTTAACGTGGGAAGATAATAAGTATTTAATATTAAGGCTCGAAAATATAAATTCAATATGATTAGGAGTACAATTATAATTCTTTAGTAGAATGAATTATAATTTACGTAATTAAATCCTAACCCGGGATAGGATTAAGAGATTTGATTACGTGGGAAGTCCTTTTCATATTTGCCTATTTGGTCCCTGTTGTAGCCCTATAAATACCCTCTCAATTGGTTGCTAGGGTTAACGCTTTTGAGAAAAAAAAAAGCAAGAAACCCTAGGTCGGCCGAGAGAGATCCCACCATCTTGTGAGAGAAGCAGGTATTTCGGGAATACGGCGGAAGGCCAAAAGGTTGAGGTTGAGCAATCAAATCAAGTGTTCCAGCGTTCAAGTCTGAAGGTATAATCTTATACTCATAGATTAGAACGGTAAAAGATTTTTGCATTACTCATATACGCTATAGCCGTGATCTTGGGGGTATTCCGCGCTCCCCAACAGTGGTATCAGAGCCACGGCTGATACTGTATATGAATAATGCGGCCATGTTCTCCATTAATCGGAATATGCATGCGTGGGATGGATCGTGCTTGCTGCTAATGTTATTTTGCAGGTTTCTATCCTGTTATTATGGTCACGTGAATGTATGTATTCTGATTTAATATTGCTTAGATCTGTTTTGTGAACTCCGGTTTTAAGGAGGCTAGGATCATTGTAATATTTTATAGCATGTATGCTCCGGTTTTTTGAGAGCTTTGTGTTTGTAAATACGTAGCATGTGAACTCCTATATGGAGGCATAGGATTTTTTGTAATCTGGTGCGGCTCCATGGAGGAAGATGACCTGCTGCACGTTGCAGGATATGATTCTGAGATGAATCGGATAAGATATGATTCTAAGATGAATCGGATAAGATATGATTCTAAGATGAATCGGATGAAGATATGATTCTAAGAAGAATCGGATGAAGAGATGATTAGAATCGGATGAAGATAGGATTCTAAGCAGAATCCTTGCAGATAAGATTTCAAGGAAATCCTTGCAGATAAGGAAATCCGATGCAGATAAGATTTCAAGGAAATCCGTTGCAAATCACGATTCTAAAGGAAAATTCAAAGCGCGATGGGATCGGAAGGAGCTGATTTTGTTTTTTGTGTTTATAAGATAATCACTTGCTGTTTGTGTTTATAAGATAATCAAACACAAGTTTAATAACCCTCAAAATATTGTTTAAATAACTAAGTGGGAGAGGGAATTAATCACATTTAAATCCCATGGTCCCATCACTTGTTTATTGGTGAGGTAGTTAATTTCACGCGTTAGCATTAGTGCTTTCCTCCCCATAGGATGAAGTTGATTGCCAGCTCACCAAGAATAATCCCTGGTAGTTGTTAATGTTGGATTACCTCTCCATCTGAGGGATCCACCATGGGACAATGGATCTAGCATTGAGTGATGGTATACACTTAGGTATAAATATTGGTATCCTCCCCATCGGAGTCACTACAAATATTTATATGACCAAAGTTAGCCAGCTAATTAATTTTACTTGGTATGTTACCTTTTACCTAGATAGTAAAATTAATAGGTTTTATCTGTCTAGATAAATGATGAGTAGTAGACGTCCTCCCATCGAGGCATACTATTCAAAATGTACTAGGCTGCTGGCGAATTCTATTATTATGTAGTGGTTGAGGGGCCCTACTTATAATTTTGAATTTAAAGTTTATTGCTCATTTGATGTATGAATGATTCTCAGGATTAAAATGTCTTCTTTCAATCCACTTGCCGTGATACTCAAAGAAAACAAATTGATCGGTCCTAATTACATTGATTGGAAAAGAAACCTGGATATAGTGTTAACTGCAGAAGGGTACAAGTATGTGCTCACTCAGGTCTGTCCCGCAGAGCCCGGTGAAGGGGCTTCAGATCAGGAGTCCCAAGCTTACCGTAAGTGGGTTAAGGCTGATGAGATGGCGCGGTGTTACATATTGGCATCTATGTCAAATGTTCTGCAACATCAGCATCAATCTATGCCCTCTGCCTATGACATGATGTTCAACCTCAAAGAAATGTTTGGGGATCAGAGTCGTGCAGCTAGGCAGACTGCGATGAAAGAACTGATGAACACTAATATGGCTGAAGGAACTCCTGTCAGGGATCATGTTCTAAAGATGATTAGCCTTCTGAACGAACTGGAGATCCTTGGAGCGGAGATGGATGGGGAAACCCAAGTTGATATCATTCTCCAGTCCCTACCTGATTCCTTTAAGCAGTTCTGCCTAAATTACACTATGAACAAAATGAATTTTTCATTGGCAGAGCTACTTAAAGAACTTCAGGTAGCAGAGAGTTTCATAATGAAGCCTGCAGTTGCTATGGTTACTGAAAAAGGTTCTTCTTCGAAGTCTCATGCTAAGAAGAAGAAAAAGGTTCAGAAAAAGAAACAGCATCATGCCCCACAGCCCAATGGGGAAATAAAAAAGAAGGGAAAGTGCTTCGTCTGCAAGCAGCCAGGTCACTGGAAGCAGCAATGTCCAGTTTGGCTTGCCAGGAAACAGGCTAGAGGTATATCTCATTCACTTGTAGTTGAAACTTGTTTAGTGCTGTTATCTACTAGTGGCTGGTGTGTAGATACGGGAGCCACTAATCATGTTTGCAATTCTTTGCAGGGGTTCCAGCAGACCCGGCAGCTAAGTGATGGAGAGATTTACATATTTCTGGGAGATGGCACGAGAGTGTCAGTAGTTGCAGTGGGAGATTTTAGCTTTTCTTTTAGTAGAAATAGATTTTAATATTAAAAGACTGTTTTTTGTACCTTCAATTAGAAGGAATTTAATTTCAGTTTCTAAGTTGGTTGATGATGGATATTCAGTTTATTTTAATGACTCCGTTGTTATTAAGAAAAATAAACATTTTATCTGTTCTGGTACATTGGTGGATGGTCTTTATATTATTAATCCTGTTTCTCCTACTGTGCAACTAAATGAAGTGAATAACAATAATAGACCATGTAAGAGAAAACATCCTTCTGAAATGAATCAAACTTATCTTTGGCACTTGCGCCTAGGTCATATAAATCTAAGACGGATTTCTAGACTGGTTCAAGATGGACCATTAGGTTCATTGGAAGTAGAGGCACTACCGGTCTGTGAATCTTGCTTAGAAGGAAAAATGACCAAGCGGCCATTCTCGGCCAAAGGCAATAGAGCTAAGGAGATATTAGAATTGGTTCACTCTGATTTGTGTGGCCCAATGAACATCCAAGCTAGAGGTGGTTTTGAGTACTTTGTCACTTTTATTGATGATTACTCAAGATATGGGTATATTTATCTGATGCGCCGTAAGTCTGAATGCTTTGAAAAATTTAAAATTTTTAAGGCAGAAACGGAGAACCGTCATGGTAAAAATATCAAGACACTACGATCCGATCGTGGTGGCGAGTACCTCTTAGGGGAGTTCACAGATTACTTATTAGATGCTGGGATTGAATCCCAGTTGTCTGCACCTAGAACGCCACAGCAGAATGGTGTAGCTGAAAGAAGGAATAGGACTCTTATGGATATGGTTAGATCTATGATGAGTTATTCAGACTTACCTATTTCGTTTTGGGGATATGCATTAGAGACCGCTGCATATATTCTTAACTTGGTACCATCTAAGTCAGTACCTAAGACACCCACAGAACTGTGGACTGGGCGCAAGCCTAGTCTAAGACATGTTCGGGTTTGGGGTTGTCCAGCACATGTACTAAAAGGTAAACCAGATAAGTTGGAATCAAGGACAGATGTATGCTTCTTTGTTGGATATCCTAAAGGAACAAAAGGTGGTTTATTTTATTGTCCTAAGGATCAGAAGGTCATTGTTAGCACCAATGCCCGATTCTTGGAGGAGGACTATATTATAGACCACAAACCCAGAAGTAAAATTGCTCTAGAAGAGTTGAGAGGCGATAAAACTAGACAGGCTCCTTTAATACCAATAGTACAAGCAGAAACACCACAAGAAAGTAGGTTCCCAAACTTCCCAATAACTATTCGTAGTGGGAGAAGTATAGTAACACGAACTGACCCTGAACTGATACAAAAGGATACCATTAATGCACCAGTTTCAGAACCAGTGCAGGTTGATGGAGCACAAGGATCAGAGTCAGATCGTATTACTACAGCACATACAATCAGGTTGTGCCTCGTCGTAGTGGGAGGGTTGTAAATACACCTAAACGGTATACGTTCCTTGGAGAGTCATATGACAGAATCTCTGATGAACTGGATACTGAACCCAGTAGCTACAATGAAGCATTACAGGATAAAGATGCAACTCTTTGGCAAAATGCTATGAAATCAGAGATAGAGTCTATGCACTTTAATCAGGTCTGGGATCTTGTAGAACCACCCGAGGGAGTAAAACCCATCGGATGCAAGTGGATCTATAAGAAGAAGAGAGGAGCAGACGGGAAGGTGGAAACCTTCAAGGCTAGGCTAGTTGCAAAAGGTTTTACTCAGAAAGAAGGGATCGACTATGAGGAAACCTTTTCACCAGTAGCTATGCTTAAGTCTATCCGGATTCTCTTATCCATTGCAGCTCATTTCGATTACGAAGTTTGGCAAATGGATGTCAAGACAGCTTTCCTTAATGGAAATCTTGACGAATGCATTTACATGATGCAACCAGACGGTTTTATAGTAAAAGGCCAGGAGCACTTGGTGTGCAAGCTTAAGAGGTCCATTTATGGACTTAAGCAGGCATCTAGATCTTGGAATACTCGTTTTGATCAAGCTATTAAATCTTATGGTTTTGATCAAAGTCCTGACGAGTCATGTGTGTACAAGAAGCGTGATGGAAAAACTTTGGTGTTTCTGGTGCTATATGTGGATGACATCTTACTTATTGGAAACGATATGGGAGTGTTATCTTCGGTCAAGGTATGGTTATCTGGACAATTTGATATGAAGGACTTGGGAGAAGCAAGTCACATCCTAGGGATCAAGCTTTTGCGAGATCGCAAGCAAAGGATGATATGCTTATCTCAAGCCACTTATATCGATAAAATTCTCACCCGTTTTGGTATGCATAATTCCAAGAAAGGATTTCTTCCTTTCAGGCATGGAATTTCTCTATCTAAGGATCA
The DNA here is from genome assembly GCA_900491605.1 of Calamus simplicifolius. Lineage (NCBI taxonomy): Eukaryota > Viridiplantae > Streptophyta > Magnoliopsida > Arecales > Arecaceae > Calamus > Calamus simplicifolius. Next base: position 138,958 of record UESW01002144.1, on the reverse strand, counting down.
GTGTCCTAAGACACCTGATGAGATAGAAAGTATGAAGGCAGTTCCTTATGCTTCTGCAGTAGGAAGCCTAATGTATGCTATGCTATGTACTAGACCTGATATCTGTTTGCCGTAGGCATGGTTAGCAGATTTCAGTCTAACCCTGGGCGAGAACATTGGACTGCAGTAAAACATATAATTAAGTACCTGAAAAGGACTAAAGATTATATGTTAGTTTACCAAGCAGATAGTCTTGTGCCTATAGGATATACAGATTCGGACTTCCAATCAGATAATGAATCTAGGAAATCAACCTCGGGATATGTGTTTACTTTGGGTGGTGGAGCAATTAGCTGGAGGAGTGTGAAGCAGACTTGTGTTGCTGACTCTACCATGGAAGCTGAGTATGTGGCTGCATCTGAAGCTGCAAAAGAGGCTGTTTGGCTAAGAAACTTTCTTTTGGATCTTAGTGTGATACCTTCAGTGCAATTACCTATTACACTTTATTGTGATAATAGTGGGGCAGTTGCTAATTCGAAGGAACCCAGGACCCATAAGAAATCTAAACACATTGAGCGTAAGTATCACCTGATACGTGACATCGTGCAAAGAGGTGACGTGCTGGTGACCAAGGTTACATCTGAGGACAACCTGGCAGATCCTTTTACAAAGAGTTTAACTTCAAAAGTTTTTGATAGACATGTAGAGGGCATGGGAGTTAGATGTGTACAAGCATTGCTTTGAGTCTAAGTGGGAGATTGATAGAGATATAGACTAAAAGATATGCTTTATGTCTTTACATTTTTAATGAGAATTCATTTTGAGCAATGTGTGCCATTTACTATATATGTGCATGTGTCTAGTATTTCCAAAGAGTATTTGATCTAGTGTGTAGAGTACGGCTTACACACAGAAGACTAGATCATCGGTTCTTTTGGAATACAAGTTTATTGTTCACAGTTTTAGATGGAATTGGACACACCATCAGTAGAGCTGTAGCACAAATTTAAGTAGGTCTGTCTTGACTACGGGAATGGTTTATTCTAACTATTTGTGCTAGTACACTTTGTGTGTATTGAACAGGACCCAGTTGAGTTGATTATTTTATACTGACTTTATAAAATAATTTAGAACTCATGAATATTATTACTTATGCTCTTAATCTGAATTCTATTTCTAGACACGTGTATGTAGTGTTTATTGCTTTGATTATACATAGAGTGAGATTCTATATGAGTCAATAAACTCAGTGGGTTGGGCAATAACATTATGTATATGGTGAATATTAATAGTTGAAGGAATCCACGTCCGATTAATTTGGACTGATGATATCCCCTTGAGAAAGCTTATAAGTTTTGATCGTATCAAATCTTGCAAGTGGATTTTGAATCCGATACGTCAAATAAGTTAAGTGGATAAGTCTCAAGGATAATAACAGCCAATTAAATTATATTGTCAGTATTTAAATTTAATTGGTGGATATCTGTAATCTTAACGTGGGGAGATAATAAGTATTTAATATTAAGGCTCGAAAATATAAATTCGAATATGATTAGGAGTACAATTATAATTCTTTAGTGGAATGAATTATAATTTACGTAATTAAATCCTAACCCGGGATAGGATTAAGAGATTTGATTACGTGGGAAGTCCTTTTCATATTTGCCTATTTGGTCCCTGTTGTAGCCCTATAAATACCCTCTCAATTGGTTGCTAGGGTTAACGCTTTTGAGAAAAAAGAAAAGCAAGAAACCCTAGGTCGGCCGAGAGAGATCCCACAATCTTGTGAGAGAAGCAGGTATTTCGGGAATACGGCGGAAGGCCAAAAGGTTGAGGTCGAGCAATCAAATCAAGTGTTCCAGCGTTCAAGTCTGAAGGTATAATCTTATACTCATAGATTAGAACGGTAAAAGATTTTTGCATTACTCATATACGCTATAGCCGTGATCTTGGGGGTATTCCGCGCTCCCCAACAGGATCATCGGCGATCGGACCGATTGTAGCGGTCCGAGATCGGTCGTGGCCGATCGGGATCAGGGCTTGAATCGATCGCAACCATCGGATCGTCGACGATCGAATCGATCACCCGGTCCGAGATCGGGATCAGGGCTTGGATCGATCGCAACCGTCGGATCTTCGGCGATCGGACCGATCGCTGCGGTCCGAGATCGGTCATGGCCGATTGGGACCAGGGCTTGGATCGATCGCAACCGTCGGATCATCGGTGATCAAAACGATCGCCGCAGTCCGAGATCGGTGGTGGCCGATCGTGTTCAGGGCTTGGATCGATCGCAACTGTCGGATCGTCGGCGATCGGACCGATCGCCGCGGTCCTTGATCGGTCTTGGCCGATCGGGATCAGGGCTTGGATCGATCACAACCGTCGGATCGTCGGCGATTGAACCGATCGCCGCGGTCCAAGATTGGTCGTGGCCGATCGGCATCAGGGCTTGGATCGATCGCAACCGTCGGTTCGTCGACGATCGGACCGATCGCTGCTGTCTGAGATCGATCGTGGCCGATCGGGATCAGGGCTTGGATCGATCTGCTATGGTCGGATCGTCGGCGATCCGACCGATCGTCACGGTCCGAGATCCATTGTGGCCGATCGGGATCAGGGCTTGGATCGATCGCCCCCATCAGATCGTCATCGATCGGACCGATCGCCGCGGTCCAAGATCGGTCGTGGCCGATCGGGATCAGGGCTTGGATCGATCGCAACCGTCGGAAGGTCGGCGATCGAACCGATCACCGCGGTCCAAGATCGGTCGTGGCCGATCGGGATCAGGGCTTGGATCGATCCCAACCATCGGACCGTCGGCAATCGGACCGATCGCCGCGGTCCAAGATCGGTCGTGGCCGATCGGGATTAGGGCTTGGATCGATCGCAACAGTCGATCGTCGGTGATAGGACCAATCGCTGCGGTCGAAGATCGGTCATGGCCGATCGGGATCATGGCTGGATCGATCACAACCGTCGGATCGTCGGCGATCGGACCGATCGCCGCGGTCTGAGATCGGTCGTGGCCGATCCAGATTAGGGCTTGGATCGATCGCAACCGTCGGATCGTTAGCGATCCGATAGATTGCCGCGGTCCGAGATCGGTCGTGGCCGATCGGGATCAGGGCTTGGATCGATCGCAAATGTCAGATCATCGGCGATCGGACCGATCGCCACGGTTCAAGATCGGTCAAGGCCAATCGGGATCAGGGCTTGGATCGATCGCAACCGTCGGATCGTCGGTGATCGAACCGATCGCCGCGGTTCGAGATCGATCGTGGCCGATCGGAATCAGGGCTTGGATCGATCACAACCGTCGGATCGTCGGCGATCGGACCGATCGCCGCGTTCTGAGATCGGTCGTGGCCGATCGGGATCAAGGCTTGGATCGATCGCAACCGTCGGATCGTCGGCGATCGAACCGATCGCCACGTTCTGAGATCGGTCGTGGCCGATCGGGATCAAGGCTTGGATCGATCGCAACCATTGGATCGTCGACGATCGAACCGATCGCCGCGGTTCGAGATCGGTCGTGGCCGATCGGGATGAGGGCTTGGATCGATCACAACCGTCGGATCGTTGGTGATCGAACCGATCACCGCAGTCCGAGATCGGTCGTGGCCGATTGGGATCATGGCTTGGATCGATCACAACCGTCGGATCGTCGGCGATCGGACCGATCGCCGCGTTCCAAGATTGGTCGTGGCCGATCGGGATCAAGGCTTGGATCGATCGCAACCGTCGAATCGTTGGCAATCGAACCGATTGCCATGTTCCGAGATCGGTCGTGGCCGATCAGGATCAGGGCTTGGATCGATCGCAACCGTCAGATCGTCGGCAATCGGATCGATAGCCGCGGTCCTAGATCGATCGTGACCGATCGGGATCAGGGCTTGGATCGATCGCAACCATCGAATGGTTGGTGATCGGACCAATCGCCGCGGTCCGAGATCGGTCATGGCCGATCGGGATCAGGGCTTGGATCGATCGCAACCGTCGGATCGTCGGCGATCGAACCGATAGCCGCGGTCCGAGATCGGTCGGGCCGATCGGGATCAGGGCTTGGACCAATCGAAACCATCGATCGTCGGCGATTGGACCGATCACCGCGGTCCGAGATCGGTCGTGGCCGATCGGGATAAGGGCTTGGATCGATCGCAACCGTCGGATCATCGGCGATCGGACCGATCGCAGTGGTCCGAGATCGGTCGTGGCCGATCAGGATCACGGCTTGGATCGATTGCAACCGTCGGATCGTCAGCGATCCGACCGATCGCCATGGTCCGAGATCCATCGTGGCCGATCAGGATCACGGCTTGGATCGATCGCAACCGTCGAATCGTCGGAGATCAGACCGATCGCTGTGGTTCAAGATCGGTCTTGGCCGATCGGGATGAGGGCTTGGATCGATCGCAACCGTCGGATCATCGGTGATCGGACCTATCGCAGCGGTCCGAGATCGGTTGTGGATGATCGGGATCAGGGCTTGGATCGATCGCAACAATCGGTCGTCGGTGATCGGATCGATCGCCACGGTCCGAGATCGATCGTGGCCGATCGGGATCGGGGCTTGGATCGATCGAAGCATCGGATCGTCGGCGATTGGACCGATCGCCGCGGTCCGAGATCGGTCATGGCCGATCGAGATCAGGGCTTGGATCGATCGCAACCGTCAGATTGTCGGCGATCCGATCAATCGCCATGGTCCGAGATCCATCGTGGCCGATCGGGATTAGGGCTTTGATCGATCGCAACCGTCGGATCGTTGGCGGTCGGACCGATCGCCACGGTTCGAGATCGGTCGTGGCCGATCGGGATGAGGGCTTTGATCGATCGCAACCATCGGATCGTTGGCGATCGATCTGATCGCCACGGTACGAGATCGGTCATTGCCGATCGGGATCAGGGCTTGGATCGATCGCAACCGTCGGATCGTTGGCGATCAGAATGATCGCCGCGGTCCGAGATCGGTCGTGGCCGATCGGGATCAGGGCTTGGATCGATCGCAACCATCAGATCGTCGGCGATCGGACCGATCGCCACGGTCCAAGATCGGTCATGGCCGATCGGGATCAGGGCTTGGATCGATCGCAACCATCGGATGGTCGATGATCGGACTAATCACCGCGGTCCGAGATCGGTCGTGGCCGATCGGGATCAGGGCTTGGATCGATCGCAACCGTCGGATCGTCGCTGATCGGACCGATTGCTGCGGTCCGAGATCGGTCATCGTCGATCGGGATCAAGGCTTGGATCAATCACAACCGTCAGTCGTCGGCGATTGGATCGATCGCCGCAGTTTGAGATATGTCGTGGCCGATTAGGATCAGGGCTTGGATCGATCGCAATAGTCAGTCATCGGTGATAGGACCGATCGCCGTGGTCCAAGATCGGTCATGGTCGATCGGGATCATGGCTTGGATCGATCGCAACCGTCGGATCGTCGGCGATCGGACCGATCGCCGCGGTCCGAGATCGGTCGTGGCCGATCCGGATCAGGGCTTGGATCGATCGCAACCATCGGATCGTTAGCGATCCGACAGATTGCCGCGGTCCGAGATCAGCCGTGGCCGATCGGGATCAGGGCTTGGATCGATCGCAACCGTCAGATCGTCGGCGATCGGACCGATCGCCGCGGTTCGAGATCGGTCATGGCCGATCGGGATCAGGGCTTGGATCGATCACAACCGTCGGATCATCGGCGATCAGACCGATCGCCGCTGTCCGGGATTGATCGTGGCCGATCGGGATCAGGGCTTGGATCGATCGCAACCGTCGGATCGTCGGCGATCTGACCAATCGCCGCGGTCCGAGATCCATCGTGTCCGATCGGGATCAGGGCTTGGATCGATCGCAACCGTCGTATCGTCGGCGATCGGACCGATCACCGTGGTTCGAGATCGATCTTGGCCGATCGGGATGAGGGCATGGATCGATCGCAACCGTCGGATCGTCGGCAATCGGACCGATCGCCACGGTCCGAGATCGGTCATTGCCGATCGGGATCAGGGCTTGAATCGATCGCAACCATCGGATCGTCGACGATCGGACCACTAGCCACGGTCCAAGATCGGTCGTAGCCAATCGAGATCAGGGCTTAGATCGATTGCAACCATCGGATTGTCGATGATCAGACCGATCGCCGCGGTTCGAGATCGGTCCTGGCCGATCGGGATAAGGGCTTGGATCGATCGCAACCGTCGGATCGACGACAATCGGACCGATCACCATCGATCGTCCGGAGATTAATCATCGGCGATCGATCGGGATCAGGGCTTGGATCGATCGTCGGATCGTCCGATCGTCGATCGGTCATGGCCGATCGATCGGGCTTGGATCGATCGCCGTTGGTCGTTGGCGATCGGAATCGGCAGTCGAGATCGGCCGATCGGGATCAGGGCTTGGATCGATCGATCATCGAACCGTCGGATCGGATCGGATCGATCGGGATGGTCCGAATCGAGATCCGTGGTCGGATGATCGATCGGTCGGATCGGTCCGATCTGGGTCCGATCGATCGGGATCTTGGATCGATCGTCAATCCGTCGGATCGTTGGGAGATCGGTCGATCGGTGATCGATCACCGCGGTCCGATCGGGATCGGGATCGATGATCGATCCAACCGATCGGCGATCGGACCGGGCGGTTGGATCGGATCAGGGCATCGATCGCATCGAATCGATCGACAGATCGGTCCGAGATCGTCGTGGCCGATCGGGATCGGGCTTGGATCGATCGCAACCATCAGATCGTCGGCAATCGGACCAATCGCCAGATTGGTCATGGCCGATCAGGATCAGGGCTTGGATCGATCGCATCGGATCATCGGCGATCAGACCGATCGCCGCTGTCCGGGATCGATCGTGGCCGATCGGGATCAGGGCTTGGATCGATCGCAACCGTCGGATCGTCGGCGATCCGACCAATCGCCACGGTCCGAGATCCATCGTGGCCGATCGGGATCAGGGCTTGGATCGATCACAACCATCGTATCGTCGGCGATCGGACCGATCACCGTGGTTCGAGATCAATCTTGGCCGATCGGGATGATCGATCGCAACCGTCGGATCGTCGGCAATCAGACCGATCGCCACGGTCCGAGATCGGTCATCGGATCAGGGCTTGGATCGATCGCAACCATCGGATCGTCGACGATCTAGCCACGGTCCAAGATCGGCCAATCGAGATCAGGGCTTGGATCGATCGCGATCGATGATCAGACCGGCCGCGGTTCGAGATCGATCGCTTGGATCGACCAACCGTCGGATCATCGGCGATCAGGATCCGATCGGGATCGGGATCAGGATCGATCGTAGCCATCGGATCGTTGGAGATCGGATCGATCGATCGGTCGTGGCTGGATCCTTGGATCGATTGGATCATCGATGATCGGACCAATCACCGTGGTATGAGATCGGCATCGATCTGGATCACTTGGATCGATCGGATCGTTGGAGATCGGTATGATCGCCAGATCGGTCATCCGATCGATCGATCGCGATCGTCGGCGATCGGATCGCCACGGTCCGAGATCGGTCAGATCGGATCAGGGCTTGGATTGATCGCATCGGATGGGATCGGAGATCGCGCGTCAATCGGCCGATCGGATCGGGCTTGGATCGATCGCATCGGATCGTTGGGAGATCGGATCGGGATCGGGCCGATCGGTCCGAGATCGCGTCGTGGCCGATCAAGATCAGGGCTTGGATCGATCGCAACCGTCGGATCGTTGGCAATCGATCCGATCGCCGCGGTTTGAGATCGGTCGTGGCCGATCGAGATCAGGGCTTGGATCGATCGCAACCATTGGATCGTCAGCGATCGGATCCGATCGCCGCGGTCTGAGGTCGGTCGTAGCCGATCGGGATCAGGGCTTGGATCGATCGCAACTGTCGAGATCGATCGGCAATCCGACCAATCGCCGCGGTTCCGAGATCGGTCATCGATGGCCGATCGGGATCAGGGCTTGCATCGATCGCAACCATCGGATCATCGGCGATCGGATTGATCGCCGCGGTCCGAGATCGGTCGTGGCCGATCGGGATCGATCGGGCGTTGGATCGGATCGATCGCCGTGCCGAGATCGGTCGTCGGATCATTGGATCGATCAATCATACCGATCGCCGCTGTCTAAGATCGGTTGGATCGTGGATCCGATCGAAATCAGGGTTTGGGTCGATCGCAACCGTCGGATCGTCGGCGATCGGACCGATCGCGATCGCGGTCCGATATCGATCAGTGGCCGATCGGGATCAGGGCTTGGATCGATCGCAACCGTCGGATCGTCGGCGATCGAATCGATCATCTCGGTCCGAGATCGGGATCAGGGCTTGGATCGATCGCAACTGTCGAATCATCGGCGATCGGACTGATCGCCGCGGTCAGAGATTGGTCGTGGCCAATCGGGACCAGGGCTCGGATCCATTGCAACCGTCGGATCATCGGTGATCGAACCGATCGCTGTGGTTCGAGATCGGTCGTGGCCGATCGTGATTAGGGCTTGGATCGATCGCAACCGTCGGATCGTTGGCGATCGGATCGATCGCCGCGGTTCGAGATCGATCGTGATCGATCGGGATGAGGACTTGGATCGATTGCAACCGTCGGATCGTCGGTGATCAAACTGATCGCCGCGGTTTGAGATCGGTCGTGGCCGATCGGGATCAGGGCTTGGATCATTCGCAACCGTCGATTCATCGGCGATCGAACTGATCGCTGCGGTCTGAGATCGGTCATGGCCGATCGGGATCAGGGCTTGGATCGACCGGCTACGGTCGGATCGTCGGCGATCTGACCGATCGCCACGGTCCGAGATCCGTTGTTGCCGATCGGGATCAGGTCTTGGATCGATCACAACCGTCGGATCGTCATCGATCGTACCGATCGCCGCGGTCCCAGATCGGTCGTGGTCGATCGGGATCAGGGCTTGGATCGATCGCAACCGTCGGAAGGTCGGCGATCGAACTGATCGCCGCAGTCCGAGATCGGTTGTGGCCGATCGAGATCAGGGCTTGGATCGATCCCAACCATCGGATCGTCGGCGATCAGACCGATCGCCGCGGTCCGAGATCGGTCATGGCTGATTGGGATTATGGCTTGGATCGATTGCAACAATCGGTCGTCGGTGATAGGACCGATCGCCGCGGTCCAAGATCGATCGTGGCCGATCGGGATTAGGGCTTGGATCGATCGCAATCGTCGGATCGTCAGCGATCGGACCAATCACCACGGTCCGAGATCGGTCGTGGCCGATCGGGATTAGGGCTTGGATCGATCGCAACCGTTAGATCGTCAGCGATCTGACAGATCGCAACGGTCTGAGATCCATCGTGGCTGATCGGGATCAGGTCTTGGATCGATCGCAACCGTCCGATCGTCGGCGATCGGACCGATCGCTGCCGTTCGAGATCGTCGTGGCCGATCGGGATGAGCGCTTGGATCGATCGCAACCGTCGGATCGTCGGTGATCGAACCGATCGCCGCGGTCCGAGATCGGTCGTGGCCAATCGAGATCAGGGCTTGGATCGATCACAACCATCGGATCGTCGGTGATCGGACCGATCGCCGCGTTTCGAGATCGGTCGTGGCCGATCGGGATCAAGGTTTGGATCGATCGCAACCGTCAGATCGTCGACGATCGAACCGATCGCCACGTTCCAAGATCGGTCGTGACCGATCGGGATCAGGGCTTGGATCGATCGCAACCATAGGATCGTCGACGATCGGATCGATAGCCGCGGTCCGAGATCGATCATGACCGATCGGGATCAGGGCTTGGATCGATCGCAACAGTCAAATGGTTGGCGATCGGACCGATCGCCGCGGTCCGAGATCGGTCATGGCCGATCGGGATCAGGGCTTGGATCGATCGCAACCGTCGGATCGTCGGCGATCGGACCGATTGCCGCGGTCCAAGATCGGTCGTGGCCGATCGGGATCAGGGCTTGGACCAATCAAAACCATCGGTCGTCGGTGATTGGACCGATCACCGTGGTCCCAGATCGGTCGTGACCGATCGGGATAAGGGCTTGGATCGATCGCAACCGTCGGATCATCGGCGATCGGACCGATCGCAGCGGTCCGAGATCGGTCGTGGCCGATCGGGATCACGGCTTGGATCGATCGTAACCATCGGATCATCGGTGATCTGACCGATCGCCGTGGTCCAAGATCCATCGTGGCCGATCAGGATTAGGGCTTGGATCGATCGCAACCGTCGAATCGTCGGAGATCGGACCGATCGCCGCGGTTCGAGATCGGTCGTGGCCGATCGGGATGAGGGCTTGGATCGATCACAACCGTCGGATCGTCGGCAATCAGACCGATCGCCACGGTCCGAGATCGGTCATTGCCGATCAAGATCTGGCTTGGATCGATCAAACCATCGGATCGTCGACGATTGGACCACTAGCCACGGTCCAAGATCGGTTGTAGCCGATCGAGATCAGGGCTTGGATCGATCGCAACCGTCGGATTGTCGGTGATCGGACCGATCGCCGCGGTTCGAGATCGGTCCTGGCCGATCGGGATAAGGGCTTGGATCGATCGCAATCATCGGATCGACGGCAATCGGACTGATCACCGCGGTCCGAGATCAATCATGGCCGATCGGGATCAGGGCTTGGATCGATCGCAACCATCGGATCGTTGGAGATCGGATCGATCGCCGTGGTCCGAGATCGGTCGTGGCCGATCGGGATCAGGGCTTGGATCGATCGCAACTGTCGGATCGTCGGCAATCGATCCGATCGCCGCGGTTTGAGATCGGTCGTGGCCGATCGGGATCAGGGCTTGGATCGATCGCAACCATTGGATCGTCAGCGATCGGACCGATCGCCGCGGTCCGAGGTCGGTCATGGCCGATCGGGATCAGGGCTTGGATCGATCGCAACTGTCAGATCATCGGCAATCCGACCAATCGCCGCGGTTCGAGATCCATCGTGGCCGATCGGGATCAGGGCTTGCATCAATCGCAACCATCGGATCATCGGCGATCGGATTGATCGCCGCGGTCCGAGATCGGTCGTGGCCGATCGGGATCAGGGCTTGGATCAATCGCAACCGTCGGATCATTGCCAATCATACCGATCGCCGCTGTCTAAGATCGGTCGTGGCCGATCAAAATCAGGGTTTGGGTCGATCGCAACCATCGGATCGTCGGCGATCGGACCGATCGCCGCGGTCTGATATCGATCATGGCCGATCGGGATCAGGGCTTGGATCGATCGCAACCGTCGGATCGTCGGCGATCGAATCGATCGTCTCGGTCCGAGATCGGGATTAGGGCTTGGATCGATCGCAACTGTCGGATCGTCGGCGATCGGACTGATCGCCGTGGTCAGAGATCGGTCGTGGCCGATCGGGACCAGGGCTCGGATCCATCGCAACCGTCGGATCATCGGTGATCGAACCGATCGCTGTGGTTCGAGATGGGTCGTGGCCGATCGTGATTAGGGCTTGGATCGATCGCAACCGTCGGATCGTCGGCGATCGGATCGATCGCCGCGGTTCGAGATCGATCGTGACTGATCGGGATGAGGACTTGGATCGATTGCAACCGTCGGATCGTCGGTGATCAAACTGATCGCCGCGGTTCGAGATCGGTCGTGGCCGATCGGGATCAGGGCTTGGATCATTCGCAACCGTCGGTTCATCGGCGATCGAACTGATCACTGCGGTCTGAGATCGGTTATGGCCGATCGGGATCAGGGCTTGGATCGACCGGCTACGGTCGGATCGTCGGCGATCTGACCGATCGCCACGGTCCGAGATCCGTCGTTGCCGATCGAGATCAGGTCTTGGATCGATCACAACCGTCGGATCGTCATCGATCGTACCGATCGCCGCGGTCCCAGATCGGTCGTGGCCGATCGGGATCAGGGCTTGGATCGATCGCAACCATCGGAAGGTCGGCGATCGAACTGATCGCCGCAGTCCGAGATCGGTTGTGGCCGATCGAGATCAGGGCTTGGATCGATCCCAACCATCGGATCGTCGGCGATCAGACCGATCGCCGCGGTCCGAGATCGATCATGGCTGATCGGGATTATGGCTTAGATCGATTGCAACAATCGGTCGTCGGTGATAGGACCGATCGCCGCGGTCCAAGATCGATCGTGGCCGATCGGGATTAGGGCTTGGATCGATCGCAATCGTCGGATCGTCAGCGATCGGACCGATCACCACGGTCCGAGATCGGTCATGGTCGATCGGGATTAGGGCTTGGATCGATCGCAACCGTTAGATCGTCAGCGATCTGACAGATCGCAGCGGTCTGAGATCCATCGTGGCCGATCGGGATCAGGGCTTGGATCGATCGCAACCGTCCGATCGTCGGCGATCGAACCGATCGCCGCCGTTCGAGATTGGTCGTGGCCGATCGGATGAGCGCTTGGATCGATCGCAACCGTCGGATCATCAGTGATCGAACCGATCGCCGCGGTCCGAGATCGGTCGTGGCCAATCGGGATCAGGGCTTGGATCGATCACAACCATCGGATCGTCGGCGATCGGACCGATCACCGTGTTTCGAGATCGGTCGTGGCCGATCGGGATCAAGGCTTGGATCGATCGCAACCGTCAGATCGTTGATGATCGAACCGATCGCCACGTTCCAAGATCGGTCGTGGTCGAT